>JAFFZH010013148.1:28300-66387 GCA_018420115.1 Euura saliciscinereae
AAATTGTTATTAAGAAGTATTGAAAACTATTAACTATTGAATTATTATTGAGAACTGTTGAAAACTATCAACTATTAAATTATTAATGAGAAATATTCACAACTATTCAAATTATTATTGAAAACTATTGAAAACTATATTCAAATTATTATTGAGAACTGTTGAAAACTATTCAAATTATTATTGAGAACTATTGAAAGTTATTCAACTTATGATTAATTTGGACATCGAATGGTACTCTTCTTTGCGGGAAAAACGCTGGGAATATAAATATAACAACGTTATTATATACGGTTGAAGAACCGGAAACCCGCGGAGTAATATCGATGATGAAGATAAACTCGAATGATCGCGTAGGCAAAAGCTTGCGCTACTAACGGGGTCGTTAATTCGAATGCGTTTTACGGGCGACCGAAGTGCTCAACAAGACGGCTGGGATTGCAGCATGCCTAATTAAACTTCAAACCTTAGTCGGATAGGTTGCGGGCAATATACTCGGATAATTTATCGCGAGGCCTTCGGTGTGAAGCGAATAATAAATTCGAGTGGTATATTATCTGTCTCCTGCCGTTTGTTTGCTAACGAACGTTGCACAGATCTCGCGCCCTATCCGGAACTGATTTATCCATTACATGCATAATAATAAATCGAGCGTCGATCAACGCCGGTTGCCAATATCCAGTATAATAAAAATCGACTTTCAGGTTAAAAAGTGACAAGCAAAGTTGATCGTCGGGGCCAGTGACGGTAAAACCGTGCCTCTCGCCGGCCCGGGTTGGCATGGCGGTCGTAATGACCCCCACCGCAGCTACGGCAAGCGTTATTTTCATCGGCATCCATCTTCGTGAGGTGCAGCCGCCGCCGTTGGTGCCGGAGTCCGTGACAGAGACTGATGTTCCCTGCCAGCTAGTTTCTCGCACACTCGGTGTCCCCGAAGTATGGAGGAGCTTGCGGAGCCCCGAACCATCAATTTCCAACGTTCGAGATGGAATCGAATGATCTTTCACCACGAGATCGAAGACAGCGAAGGAAGAAGAAGCGCATTCGCTCCGGGTGTATTTTTCGATCGAAGTTTAAGCGCGATTTTCTGATGTCGGAAATAAGGGACACCCGATGAGTTAGAGTTCCGTGTGTACAGCCGACGAGTGTGTACGTTCGTTGATATTAGTGAGTGGCGTGCAGGGCAGAGAGCGTAGCGCACCGAAGCCAAGTTAGACATCAAGAGTATAGACACCACCTGATTTATCACTCGATGCTCAATCATGAAATGAGCCGCCATATTGTTTTACCTGACAGGGCGCAGACTCGACGTCGTTACCTCTCTCCCTGTATCACGGATGCGCGTTTCGACGTTGCAACGTCAACCGGTATGACAGGCCAGATTCCACGGTATGTCATTCCTGAAACGTTCGACATTAGAAAATAATTCGTCCGTCATATTATCGAGTAGGGTTCGCGTTTGTCCACCTAGAGACCCGGAGAGCCACCCACGATCAGGACGCAACGACGCGGAGAGTGAGACGGGATCACGGGAGAGAATGGATTGAAGAGCGGCGGAGGGGGGAGGGAAGTAAATGGATGAGTAATAGCCACGATGATAAGTCGATCTGTCAGAACTGCAATTTATACCTAATTGTAAGACGTGACGTAGGATAAATGGGCTTTAAAGGCAGCAGGAGCAGCAGCTGCCTTTTGTTGCCACATAATATCCCTCCGTTCGTTCCCAGGAACTTATATATATACATCATCGCTTTACCATCCCGAGCGTGGTGAGAATTCCGGATATAATCATCAACCGCATGTTTTCGGTAATAAACAGGATGTCAGAGAAAATGTAGCCAGTGGTTGCGGTCATTCGCACTATTCATTTAATTGTGTCCAGATAATCTGAGGTCAGATTTTCCAAATTCAGAGATGATTACAATAACTTTAGCTCTTCTCTGAAAACCGAGAAACGGGAAGTTGAAAAACCTGTCGTGTAGAAGAAGACCTCCCGAGTGTTAAAGGTAGGTACATACGCGGCAAGGATCTAAGAAAATTCGTATTACCAGTCAGCTACACAACTCCTCAGGGACTAGTTCGCGCCGCGGCAAACGGTAGCTCTCCGAGCACAACCGTAGAGAGCAAGATTAATCTCCGCTCTCATTCCCGTTAAATAACGCGAACAAAGTAACTCCAGATTCTTATCGCTCGAACGGAACGATAAGGCTCTCTCTATCTCTTTCGGTTGCGCGAAAGCAAAAATCTGACAATGAGTAAAGATGACGATCCGAATGAGAAGAGTGTATCGAACCAGAAGCATCTACGAAAAAGCCGCAGGAATTAAGACCGCTTGACGGGTCGAGGGGTCGACCCTACAAGAAACCGATCGGTTAATCTCCTGTCCAACACGTCGATCGGTCCGACCGTAACCGGATCAAGCCACGATCGGAGTGACTTCTTACGTAGACCGGCAGGGCAATCCTGTCCCCGAGGGTAAAGCGGATTTAATTAACCCGCGGACGCGTTAAGCCCGTTGGATGCTTCAGTTTTCTCCGTAGAATATCTAATTTCGGTATATCGCGGTGTTCAAGACGAGACGATAACAGCTTAACCCGGGTATCATAGCCCGTTTAACCGCATGTAGATACGTACGGTGCCTCGAACGAAGCTGCTTCCGTATAATAGCTGGAGATGATTACGCGGTTATGAACCCTTGCGGGGTTAGTTACGACACCCGGGGAAGCTTCCCGCCGCGGCGAGCCCGGCTATCGTCGGATCGTAAACGGCGAGGAGGCGGCGAACGGTTTCGAAAGTGTCCGAAGGGTGAATCGGGAAGTCGATTTCTAGTTTCGAATTTCGAAGCGGGGTCCTCGTTACCGAAATCGTGTTCCGGTTTGCGGGCCGGATAAATCGCGTGTGACAAGAGGAGAGGTTGATCGATGACCGTCATTTCCTCCTACACGAAAAAGATGGCGACGTTATTCACGTGACACGATTTCAGCCGGGAACCTCGCTGGCATGATAAACAGAAGCGAAAGGCCGGACGGTTAATAAATCATGCGAGATTCAACCGAGGGGAGGGATATAATTACGACGATGAGATTAATTGGCGAAGAAAAGTGGGCATCTTTATATTCACGGCTCTATATCGTTGCGGATGACGTATCGGGTATAGTTGGCACGCGGAACATATTCCATGCATAAAGTTTCGCAGTCTAGCGGCAGGGAGGGAGGGGAAGCCATTTGCGTCGATGCGATAGATGACGACAACTGCAACTGCAATCCTGTACGTGTATCCGACCTCGAACCCCCGCTGGTGTTTGAATCCATGGACTGGGACGGGGTATAACCGTTCCGGAATGGAATGGAACGGAACGGAACGGAACATAAAACATCGCGAACAGTATAATAGTGGTTCTCTCGTCGACAGCGCGACGCCCCGCTGGCTAGTTAGTGGAAAGGGTGGTATAACCGGGAGCCGTGTATCACTGATATCAATATCGCCTATCCCGCAGTGATGAAATATAAAACGTTTCAAGTGTCACTACACATCGTGACGCAGGGCTTCTACTTTTCTTTTCAACTTACCGTTTCTCTGTTTTCAGAGGAGAGAGGAAGTATTGTAACCACCCTGGAAATGGAAAGTTGATGTTTTTACTCAATCTCCACGTTTCAGGTCCACAGAATCTTCTCCAACTTATATTTTGAGTTTGACGTCTGGGTCTGTGACCAAATTTTTTTTTCCCACGATATCTCGAGAACGAGGGCGCGGATTTAGATCAAATTCGACTCAATCGACGCGCTTTTTCCAAACTTAGAACTGATTAGAGTTTTGTTTTCATCGGTTCAGTACTTTTTTAATTATTTAAATAACAAAATTCTACAAAATACAATAAAAGTGACAATATCTTGAGAACGGAATAAAATTTGGTACCACATGGTTTTTTTGGATCGCTGATTACGAATATGAAGTCAGATTTGCGAAATTCGAAATGGTGGATCCAATTTGCTGGGGGGAAAAACACTAAAAACATTCAAAATCTCATAAAAAATTGTTACTCGAATGTTTTTCGAACCTCTGATCAAGAATCTGAGGTCAGATTTGCAAGATTCAAAATAGCTGGAAACCAAATGAATGACGGGAAGTTCAGAGGCTGGCTCATAGTCCCCTGTTTTTGTGCAATCCAGCCATAAGACAGTTTCGTAGAATTGAATCACCTGTGCGTACCCTAATGGCAAATAAATTATCGTTAATGACAAACTGACGGAAGTGAGCGTGGACGGGGTTCTGTTAGAAGAAAGAGCGAAAGAAGCGTAAACCTCGCAGTTAAGGAACAGACCAAGATGGGACGCAACTTGTCTCCGGCCACCTCATTAACGATCGCCTATAGTGTAAGACAGTCTCGACTCAAGGCGTCTGTCACTCGGTACGCGGGGATGAAATAGCGAACGTAATTATCACTTTAGAGATATTCGTTTTTTGGCGCTCTTTCAACGATTTTTTTTCTTCTTCAAACCAGAGTGTTTTTAATTAAGATATATCCGCGGGCTCGTAAATCGTCGGTCCGAGCATGCGGAGGCTATCTATTCCAAATCTCCTGTCTGTTAAATATCGAGGATAAAATACAGCCACCGAGTGTTTTATGATTCTCGTAAAACACTCGATAGCCGGATACCAGAACGTCGATGAAAGGAATAAAAACATCATTTTCTAGGTCGTCCTCGATTCTCCGTGTATTTATACCGTCCAATTCACGTAACGCAACCCCTACGTTTTCGCGTGTAATAAATACGGTAATAGAACACGCAAAATATCTCGGTTCTTAGAAGCCGCCGAGTTAATCAACGCTACATTGTCTTACGCGATGCAATTACCTCAATTACCACCGGCGCGGTCTTTTATCCAGCCGCGGACATACGGGACAGCTGTCGATCGACGTTGCGGTGCGGCGGTGAGGACGCTGACAAAAAAAAGAAAGAAACTAAGAAACCGGTACAAAAATAATGAGACAACGGAACAAAAAAAGGATCGTACTTACCGCAAGTTTCCTGCCGCTACTGGTACCCGCGATACCTTCTCGTCACGTAATAAAGTCATGAATTAAGTATCTCGCGTGGCCGCAAAAGCGGGCAGCACACCGCATATCCAGTCGCATTCCGAGTCTATACGGCAGGGATAATTAGCCATTGGACGGGCATAAAACTCGCGTGTCCAAAGACAGATCGTCCGCGGTTTGATTCTCAAATTGCTATCACCGACGTCGAAAATCGTGCGTACGCTTCGTTCATTTTTTTCGAATTCTCATGCCGTTTGGCTGACGGCCGCGGTCCGGCGGGATGACCATAAATCAGTGCGTCCCGGTGCATACATACCCCAGGAGAAACGGAATGCCGCCGATATGGTAATATCGTTTAAAAAGAATGGCGGAAAAAAAATCCCCGCGGAATTCCCGACCTGGACCTTCGGACCTCCCGGTCGACTCGTCGTGTATCGAGTACGAGGTTCGAGCAGCTCGCCCTTTGCATCGTTGCTGAATTCGCAGCGAAATCTTCGAAAGCATTGATACGACCTCTGCACGACCGAGCCGTGCATAACCGAAATATTTATTTGAACGCTGCGCCTGGTATCATCTCTACCCTTTCGAGGAATAAAGGAGGCGATCTTACGGCCTGAGACAAAGAAAATAACTATGCAAATGTATCGTGAAAGCGAAAAAAGAATTTATCTGAACACGATATTTGAGAATGGATTGAAAAACAAAAATTATACTCTTCTTGTATCATCTCGATGCTTCGGCTGGCATTTTAATTACAATGATTTAGTAGCCGCACAATCTGCCCTCGGTGTATAAAACACACGCGAGATACAGTCGTCAGTCGCCATTCTACCCCGCGCACTGCGTGCCAAAGTGAACTTTATATTAACTGTTTTGCGATAATGCTGGACTTTAATTGCTGAATATCCTTTCTTTTTAGATAATGTGTTAATCGATGATGTATAAACTCTCATTGAGAAATGGAACGAAAGAAACCGATCGTCGCAGTTGAGGATGTACCGATGCCAACTTTTTCTTACAAGTTTTTACATTCAAAACTGAGAGAAAAAAAACCACAATATATAATCCATAGAAGCTCAATATTCGATGCGATGGACCCAAAAGGCCTCCGAAGAATCCTCCGCTGGAATTGGAACTGGCGATGAAGAAAGAAGTGGAGATTAACCTGAGGAATTTGATGAACAGTGACAAAAGTTCTCAGAAATGAAGTTTGAAACAATTTCCCCCAAAAAGGCGCTTTTTTCGTTTTTTTTTTTTGTTATTTTTTCATAGATATGAAAGTAATTTACCTGGATTCAGTGACCAGGCCTAAAAAAGCTCACGTGGAATCGTTGATAATATATCAGAGAAGATATCTGTGAAACTAGACTTTTTATGACATGTACTCATTCTGAACTGTGCAATTGGATAATTTTTAGAGATTATCCCTTCAAAAATCAGATTCGGATTTGATCTTTGCAAATGTTGATATGCGAATGTAATCAGTAAAGAAATCCGCAATGAATTTTTTTTGAAAATCGCATTATTTTGACCGTTTTTCAACCCGAATTACATCCTAAATTGCCAAATTCTGCGGAAAATTACGCTAAAGGAAATCAGGAAGGTATCCGAGCTACTCAAAGTTTGTGCAAACCGAAGTTTAACGCTCATCGGGAGAGAGAGAGAGAGGATATCGCGAGCAACAGCAGGCCGGACGCGAAACTGGTAATTGCGGTTTTTTTCACAACCGCGTCTGTCTCCCGCAACTAGTGATTGATGGACGACCGCCGATCCGGGACCCGTCGCGTAAGGATAAACAAGCTTTCTTTGTCGGTTGATCCGCAGTCCTTTGACCACGGCTTGTGCGACCGCGGGCAGCTCGTGCAGTGAATTAACAGCTGCGCCCTTCGATTATACGATCCAAAATGAAAAAGAAAAAAAAAGGTAGCGACCTAATTATTTTCAGACTTTTAAATTGATTAAACTTCCGAAAGCGGTGAAAGCTCCTTATATCAACAGATATTCGACCGCGTCCTTCGATACGAGAGTAAGTGAGAGAAGGATAACGCCGAGAGGTCTGCAGTACCTACGGTACAGCGGGAGTTAGTTAACGGCGGTCTCACAATTAATTAACCTGTCAGTCCGTATGTCATTACGTTACGTTACGCTTTGCCCCTGCCAGCCTAATTAGATACGAACCAGATGATAATTATACCGTTTCAATTTATACGTGTTACAACCCCGGTATTTCTGTGGGCATAACCACACAGCCGAACGACTGTAAAAGACGTCATATTAACGAACCGGGTTCTCCGCCTTCTTCTTGACCCGCGATAATAATGCGCGTCGCAGTTTTAATTCTTTCGAATGATTCCTTTTTTGCAAAATAATCGCGAGATTCGTGATCAGAGGCGGAAAGTGAAAGTGGATAATTGTGTATTTTTCTTTCCCATCACGCGGTGACGTCGCTGTAGGTTCGTGTCGTTGTGTGAGTATCACAATGGTTTATAGCGTGGAAGCCCGGCTATAATTAACGTTAATAGCCGTAATGGCAAATGTTAATGGCAAGTGCCGAGTGACTAATCTTAATTTATGTGACACTAAAGCCACTTCCATATATCCCGAAGTTAATGTGCGCGATAAGATCGTTAGATTAAGATATTATATGGCTGTACCAATCTACAAACTGGTTTCTTTTTTTACTCTCTTGCTTATAACAAGAATTATTTATTCGAAGGTGTGTAAACTCGGGTCTTAAACAGCTAAATGTTTAATTAATTTCATTTCTCTGTTATAACTTCGTATCTCCGTATAATACTCGATGAATATGTATTCCATTTTATCATTATTTCGTGCCCATTGCTCGTTATTTATCTCGACAAATAACCGTATACGATCTCAATTAACATAGGTCAAACATAATTGGAAGAACATTTTGATTAATTGCTTTCCCAAATTTTATACATCTCTGGTCATATTTCGCTCGCGATTGATTACGTAATGGTCACATAGGTTTTATATAAAGAGAGATGTGTAGCAGAATTACGATTTTTTTCTCCAACTCACGAATCAAAAACATCCGTGGTAGAATTTAATTATATGAAAATACCTTCCTGGTAATAACACACGTATATACATTATACCTATTAAACATAATTTATTTTACCCGGTAGATTAATTGGTCAGATAGCTTGTCGGATAGCACAGATTAATTGCGTTACTTAGTCACGCCGTTTCTCTGTATCTTTTGCACGCTCGCGATAATTATAACCAGTCGGTATACGTGTTCATTTTTCACCTTCAAGGATTTCTAAAAACTACTTTTCAATATTCCACTGATTAAAAACAACGATATAAAAATAACGAATAAAAAACAACAATTACCCAGTCGGCGATATTTTACCGAGGAGTTATATAAAATAAAGATATCGGATCGCGTACACAGTTTTTAACGAGTATAAGCCATCGGATATCGAGTGGAAGAAACCAGCTGTGTCCGAATGGCATCTTCTTCGAAAAATCCCTGCCATATTTTTCCTTTCCTCTTCTATAATTTATATTCTATTTTTTCCTCATTTCGGAAACGAGTACGCGACCAGCTAATGGATTCGAAAATCGCAAATGAACCATTGGGGCATCTCTCATTTTCTTCGGAGAGCAATTCTTCATCGTATGAACGAGGGGAACTGAGAAGGAAAAATCCTGTGATAAGTTATGGTCAGTTATCGAAATTCAGCTGCAATCTAGTCACTGTTTTGCTGATAACTTGGTCCAAAAATTTTGTTTTTCAATTTCCCTCATTTACAGAATGAAGGATTGCTCTCTGAAGAAAATGAGACGTGGGGACACATAATCGGTCTGAAATCATGCAAGTGATTTTTGAAAAAGTCCATTTTCGATGTGTAATGAAGTTTGGATGGAGAATTTGTTGAATCACGCTGTACTGGTCCCCTTAATATAAGAGATAGGACACGCGAGAAGCTTACGATATTTATTGGTTTGTGCGTCGGATCTTCGCGGAAAAAGAAAATGAAAGAACGATGATTCATTATTTTTATAACGATATAAAATATCGCCGCGTTGGTTCATATGGAAGGTTTACACACGGTTTACACTGTATAATTTAATACCGAAAAGTTCTCTTCCTACACACGACGTCGTCGCTTCGAAAAAAAAGGAAAAAAAAAATAACCACATCGACTTGAACTTTGTTATTAACGTTATATGCTAATGACGCTAATCGTCTGCTACTTTAAACCGGAATAATTTATGGGCCGATGTAAGTAGGCAGGTAGACAACCCCCGGAGATATAACGTCCGCGGGTCTCGCCCTGATATTCTTTAATAATTATCATCCTGCCAAGAAGAGCGAATCAGCGAGTAGATGAAAATCTGCGACTCAACCAACTTCGCAATTGGATTAATGTAAGCGTAAAAAAAAAAAAAACTAATAATAAATAGCCAGTTGCTGGTTTAGAGGTTTAATTTATACGAACCACGTGGGTTTATTCTAGCCCGGAGACAGATAGATCGTAGATACGTCTGGTAGTTGTGTATATATTATGTAGTATACAGTTGTAAGCATGAGCGAAGCGAGGTGAGGCCGAAGGGGGGGTGTATTATCGCGTATAATATAATTAATGGGTACTTGCGCGTGTTTGCCATTGATGCTAGCGTATAAATCATAGGATTTTATGCGTCCCAGAGGTAATATTACGCGCCATTATCACCTGGCATAATCATACGTTGCTCAACGCCCGCGAGCTCAGGAATAATGTCGGCAGGCGGTGGGCATACACCTAGCTCTATACTCTATCTTCGATGTCTATCGTTTCAAAATACGGGGATTCGAGGTATTCATTTCACATAGGATAATAACGGAAAGGATAACCATAATAATGATTTATAAGAAAGAAGGAACGTCATACCACATTCAGAATCGTGGAAATTTCACTAAATAGAAGGGGATTATATTCGGGAACCCAGACTGGGCCCCGATCAGGGCCTCGTTGGTATTGACCTACTTAAGGAAGCTCGGGGTGTCCCTACTCGACCCTGTCTAAGGCCACGCTAACGTCAGTAGGGCAGCCCTGAATTGCCCCTAAGAGATTTTATTGCACGGTTTTTTTCTAACCACGAAATAATGTTATCGCGAAGAAAAGAAAAAAAACAAGGTCGAACCACGCGATATATATCATCGATATAAAAACCCAACCCAGCTATAAAACGAGATTGCTTTCGAATCGGAATAAGTGCTCGGGCGGATACTTAATACCACCAATTACGCGGATACAGCGCCATCATCACAAAGAATTACCATAATTGCAATACGGCTTTCCCGCTGATCCAATGCCGCCCGGAGCCGAACCTTTCGTCTTACAGATTTCGTATTATAAAAAGTTAACTTTGTTCGAAATTGTTGAAAAATTATTATCTTGTTCTACCCCAATTCGTTATAATTACAGATCGGATTCGTCGTATCAATAATAACGGTGACATAAAAGACGAAGAGCTATGGGGTGAGAAACCTGGTACCTACCTACTTTATACTCGTTTCGTAACGAGTCGGGCGTAAAAAAAACCTTGATTGAGATCTCGAAAGCCAAGTTTATGGACTTTATAACGAGGTTCTACCCGCGGTAATTACGGACAGATGGAGGAGTCATGTAGCCTGAATTTATCACTTACAAATTACACCCGTACCCGGGGCGAGTCCGGCATCCTCGCAAACCCCCTTCCCCCTTTTCCCTCCCATCGACAATTACTTCGAATCTAATTGAGAACGATTTCGGCGATCCTTTGATCAACGCGCGGTTGGGGTGGCTAAAAACCAATCGGAACGGAGTGAAACGGGGGAAAAATCAGGGCAAAGTGGAACGAGACGACGTTTATTGATGGCACGGAAGAAGCGTGTGTCGCGGCACATTTGTTAGGTCATTAATCGCCCCGGAAAACGGTGGGCTTGCATCGCCTTGGGCTGCCCTCTGCCCTCTGCCCCCGGTATTCTCTTTCTCATTCGGAGGGCATTCGGAACTGATTTATCCCGGCTTCCCCTCGCCTTCCTAATCTCTATGGGCTGGTTGAACGTTATCCGGCCTGTTCATCTTACCTCGGTGCTACTCCTTGATCGATATCCTCAGAGCAGTCGGGTTCGAGTTCTGTGCACTTTATTTAATACCGCAGGTGTTGGGGTACTCCAACATTGTTAAAGAACAAGTCCCTCTGATAGGACTGCAGTGATTCACGCGCGGCTCGTTCTCTTCCATTCGTCTTATCACAGGATCTATCCTCGCGGGATTCGTTTGAACGATACAAGCCTTCGGACAAAGGTACATCCGAGGCTATTTATTCAACCTCACGATTCTTTCTTCTCAATAATTATCACCGTATCAAATGATAAATAAATGAATACGTTTTGTGCCAACGGCGTGTCGCTTTTGCGATACTGGCCACCGGACGATAGTTGAGCACGGCGACCGGCCAGTCTCCACGAATACCTATTCGACGAGCTAAGAAAAAAAAGGAAAGTATTATAGATTTATAGCACGCACACCGGCGAGAGTGCAGCAGCAACACGTCGAGGAGGTTACACAAGCGTATATTACAACTTGCTGGCATTAACCGACATTACTCCAGGTCCTCAGAGTGGGTATCCCGCGTGACTAACGACTGGCAATTGTCTTTACGACAGCTCATTAATTCTTGCCACGCAACGCGGGGGTCACTACCAGTTCTCGCGTATACGTACGCGACTCTACTCGGCACTTTGTCTTTGACGCGATCTCCCTCGCTCCGACTCTCAGTTATCTCTCTCCGTCTCAACTCGTTCGTTCCTTTATCTCTCTATTTATCTTTATCTCGTTGGATTTTGTATATCCCACCACCACAGCGACTGGTCCGAGACTGAAGATAATAACGACCAACGCTGTCGCGTTACTAATTGTACGTGATATAACACAACCACGCGTTGGTAATCGACTCAACGGTCTAATTATAACCACTGTACGATATTGTCGAAACAAAAAATTATCCTGTATCTATAGATACACGTTTTTATGGGTTTTTACTTCCTTCGCTCTTCTGTTCTTCGAGGTGGCGCTCAAACGATGTGGGAGATTACGAATAACCGATATTTTTACCAGTTGATGCTAATTATAAATCCGATTACCCTGTCCTCTTTAAATTTATAACGAACTCGGGGTACAGCCGCGGTAAGTAGGCGAGGAAAGTTTCTCGACGGTGCAATGATCGCGATACGAACACACTTTAACTTGTGGTGAACTTTACCACCGTTAACGGATACAGGGTTGAGGGCTTAAGGGCTGCGAGCGACCTTCTCAATTTCAAACTATCCGGCTCTTAGCCACAGCCTCAGCTCTCCTTCGCTCTGACTCGTGGCTGAGGGAGATTAGGAACCGGCTGGTAATTAGCGGGAAATATGACCGAGATGAGTGTAAGCTATGTTCAACTATGATCATAAATAGAGACAAAACGCGGAAACCCCTTCGCTACGTCCGGTCGCCTCCTTTACGGAAACACATACAATCTTAATCGGGACGAAAACTAAATGAACAATCGAGGTTATAACTCCTAAAAATAAGGAAGATTACGTCGCCTGTAGAAATTGATTTTTAAATGAGGCAAACTATCCACAGCCGTGATAGGGCTCTAGGGGGATTCTAGATAGTTTTCCCCGATAGAAAGTCAACTTCTACTTGGGATGATGACGGAATAGATTATCAAAGCTGAATATTCAATTTGACAAAAACAGTAACTATACTCTGATCATTTTCTACTCGGGTAATTGATCAAATTGGGGGTCGAAAAATAATCCATGAATCTATTTTTCTTCTATTTTCTTCTAGCTATTTCGCACTTGTATCAGGCTTACAATTAGTTGATGATAATTATTTGCTCTGCCCAACATTATGAATAAACGATGAAACTATAAAACTATTTTCTGAAATACAATTTTCGTGGTAGTTTATATGAGGTCGATGTTGCACAGGCGTTTATACCGGAGTGCCGAGTTGGCGTATAGAGGGTGCCTTGAGCTGTATTTACTACTAGATAGCGAGCACCCATTAAGCCAATCAGATGCGACGAAATGGCCGTTGTATATTCCGCCTCGCGAATGGGCCGACATCTTTTATGATCGGGTTTTATCTCAACGACTCGACGTTTCCCAGCCCGTACAGGAACCCGGGGCACACACGGGTTCGCGTGTACACGTACACGATCTTGGAACGTGAACGGTGCATATTCGCTGCAACCGCGTTCGTTCCGCACGGTATACGCCTACAATCTGAATTCTTGATCGACTCTCGTCGATCTCTTTTCTCGGAAAACAGTTTAAGCACCATTATCGCGAGAATGAATTTTTCCTCCTCCTTTTTTCAATTTCGTCCAGACCGCAGAGCGGCGAAGCCTCGGCAAATATGTGCACAGCGCGGACAAATAATCGTTAGAGAACGGTGCAGGTAGCAGATAAGCGGCGACCTTAAAGAAACCCGGTGTATGTCACGGGTCGAAGGTTGTAGGTCATAGCTAAGTGACAGCGGATCGTTGGACGGCAACTAATGGGTGGCTGTCAGAGCCGCGGACCATCCATCACCCGGGGCGTCCGACCACCTTCGTCATCCTCACCCTCTCCGAACCAGAGCCGGGCTTTGGCTTTGGCTTTGCCTCTGGCTCTGGCTCGGACCCCACGGGGAAACGCGGCGAGACCCGAGTCCACGAGGCGACGCCACTAAGTTAGGGCAATTCACGGTTTGAAAGGCGTGCGCTTACGCTTAACAAGAAATAGGTGGACCAGCGCCGGCAGATGGCGTCAAGATTAACGGGGAATCGGTGTTGACACCGACACCCTGAATCTGTCAATTTGAACGTGTTGAACAACCGACTCGTACCCGGATTATGTATTCCCTGTTGTATAATTAGAATCTCTCTCACGTAGACGCGGACGGGGGCGAGGTGAGATCCGAATGAATTTTTTACCTTCTTTTTTTCAGAATATTCTCACAGCTATATATGTATTTTTTACAGAAAAATGAGGATGTACTGGATTTGAAATTAAATAAAATTACTTGATTCTTGAAGTGTCTTCATTTCACTTTTTCGTTTTAGAATTTAGCACTCAAAACCTGTCATTTTTCAGAATTTACAGATTTCAGATGGACACAGTTACTGTTCGCACGCTCTTATATTTTTCGCTGCCATTTCGTCAATTTTCACAATATCCGAGTTATAAACCTTTCAAAAGACCCGGAAATAGAAGCTTCCAAAGTAAGCAAAAAAAAAAAACAGACTTTCTCTGACGCTAATTTTAACATTCATGTCCCACAATGGCTTCTCGTGACACGACTAGCTGGAATTTACATTCTTTGATGAAAAAGAAACATGGAAAACGTACATTTCTCAATTTCAACCTATTATCTTCAATATCCCAGATCTGAAAATTGAAAAAACGGTACTTTCCTCAAAATTGATAAATTCAGAAGTTATCGTAGCCATTTTAAACAATATTTGAAAAATTCAAATCAGTTTCCCTATGAGCTCCAGATATCAGATCGCGAGCGTAGTTGGCAAGGAATTGGCACGGTCTGAGGTCCGAGGGGTAAGAGGTGGGTGGTGGGTAGGACAAGGATAAACCTAGGAGGTGGTGTAGAGCGGGGGAGGAAGAAGGGGAAGGGGTCGCGGTGTGGGGTTAGAATTGGGGCGGAAGGCGCTCGTAGGGATTTATAGTCCAAGTCTGCGTGCAATCGCTGGCCCATGCATCACCGCGGCGCGCCCCTTGGGGCTAAGAAGTTCGCGAGCTGTAGGCAGGGTCGAGGGTGAAGGACATCACTCACTCGGCTCCGGTCGCCCGTAGGTACCGTCGTACCACACCCGCCCATCGTCCCGTGAGCACCGGGGCGTTTGTCCTGCCTGTCTCAAGCGACAGATCCTTACCCTCGGCATCACCCCACTGTCCATCTTCTCAACGCTCCAATTTATAACGAACCGAACCGAACCGAACCGAACCGAACCCCCGATTTATGCCGGAAGATTTATCACCCCGCGAACACGCGACCAAATTTATTCAAGCTTTGATTCGAGCTAGAGAAAATATCAAAGATCAAACATTTTCGAAACCATTTCGGGTTCAACTTGTCGACCATGAAGAAACGCAGGAAGCTGTAGAGAAGAGACTCGTGTCACCGGATTAGTTCAACGTCGTCTTTGAAACGGAACAAAAAATTGACAAGAAACGGAAGCTCATAGCGGAATACCTGTGCAACTGGTGGCGGTTGGACAGCCAGCCGGGGTCGATCCGAACCCAACCCTAGGACGTAGAGCAGTTCGAATTAATTGTTACGTTTCACACTGTCCCACCCCGAAAGACAAACACGCTAGTCTACTAATTTGGAAAATACACGAGAAGATTTATCGCCCAGGTGTTTATGGAAAATGTTTTTCGTTTCTAAATTAGGTTTCTTCAGATCTCGTGTTTCCGGAGGCTCTTACCTTATATGTTATAGATCGAGTGTAACGTGCGGAGTCAAGAGACCACGCACGAAGGATTTTGACGTCGGGATGACTAGCTGGGTGAGTTATGCTCCAGATACGCTGAAAACAGGCGGTGGTTCTCATCTTTATGACCGCCATTAACGTCCGACGCAAACTCGCCTCTGCTACATCGTCGAAAGCGCCGCCTTTACGAGGTCCATAGGCCACCGTACGAGGACCAAGAATTATTGCATAAATAAATTACACATTTTTTTTCATTCCATTCCTCGACTTGCTTCCATATTTCCGTTCTGGGGGCGATAAATAATCCGAATTCGCAGGGATCTCGATTAATCGATCGACAGCCTAACGCTAATTAATGAATCCGTAGGGTAAATGTGTTGCATCGGGAAGATTAGAAGACTTGTGTGTGTGATATTTAACACGGTTTTAGCACAAACACGTCTCCGCAGCGTACAGAGAGTCGAGTTTCTCCTTTCTCGCGAAGCACAGGACGTAACCGTGTCCCGTCTCCGCCCCGGCAGCGCCAAGGATATGAGTTATTGCGCCATATAATTCCATAATTCAGATTCATACCCAGAGTTTACGGCGTCTGGGTAACAAGCAGACTGCGCCCGTTGTTTTATGACTGCCGGCTGCCCTGCCCCCAGACCGAACCACCCCAACTCCGCTCCCGTCACCCTGTCTTTCGTGATTCATGAGAATTAAAGAATTATCAAACAATCTGAATTCCCGAAATCCTACTTCGAATTTCCTCTCCAATTTTTTATTTATTTTTTGCTCAATAATCGTTCGACGTCCCAGCTAATGATTTTTTAACCCAGTGAATGTATAGTCACTCGAATGGATTTGGAGATTATACTAAATTTTATACTCGGAATGTTATGAAAATTCGGCTGAATATCATGATAATTTCATTCAAAAATGGGTTTCCACTGCTATGAATCATAGTATGTTTCGAATCTCCAAAACGTACTGCCGTTTCATAAATTTAATCGGAACATATCAATATTGAGATACAGTGATTGAAAATTCGGCCTGTTTTTTCAATATTCGGACACAGATAAGAAATTTCATTGAAATTTCGAGGTATTTTTAACAGTGTATAAAAAATGGTCAATTTTTGTCTGATCGTTGAATTAAAATTCACCGACTTTTATCTGAGCAGGTAAAACGAATAAAATATGTTCGAGATTGTCCCAGCTTGTTCAATAACTGGGACAGTGCCATTAAGTGGGCGTTTCACCTCACCTTAATTCAACGGTTTTTGAAGCAAGTTAAAAAGGGTGTAGAATACGCAGCACAGCATCAGCGTATTTCTTATCTACAGCGATCCAGCAGACTCAAACATCCGAGGTCGTCCGGGACGGTAAGTGTTAAATATGTTAATTTTTATCGGACATTAACTTGCCGGATAAACGACCAATTTACATACCAAGTTTGTATCGTATTTTTCAACAGCTATAACGAACCAACAGCTACGGCACCTCGCCCGTGGGGTAGGCTCATACTTTTTAAAACATTTCATACTTTTTTTACACCTTATTACACTTTCTTTCCTCTCCCAGTGTCGGCTGAGAAAATTGTCGAAGATCTGAGCGACTGTATCGGAACTCTAGTCTAATAAATCCTCTGTGACTTATAGATGATTGAGAATTAACATAAATCGACCCGCGTTTCTGTGTCTGTCAGAGAGCAGAAAACAGGCCTGTCAAAAATCACGACAGGTGCAGAAGCCCCATTTGAATTTTTTTTTTCTTCTGTCCGTTCCGCTAATTCTATCGGACGTGCAGACAACGAGATTTAATGTACACGGAAATGAGGTGAAGAGATTATGCTGTCTCCTCGTAAATTTTATACAAACCGAATAAGTGTTACATGAATAAATTATCAACAGAATTTCGAACCTCACATTTTATTTTATTTTATTTTATCAATCCACGCTTCGAGAAAACCAGAACGAGATCAGAGAGTACAAGAGAACACACGACTGATTTGTACTCAATCGTCGTTTTTTTTCTATAGCTCCAAGATTGAAAATTAAGACGTAAATTGAAAGATCAAAGAGGATTTGAAGTATCGTACCCACGCGGTCCAAACTCAAGTTGTTCGACCATCGGTTCGAAGTCAAATCACGTTTTCTAAATTATCTAGCCCCACCCCACCCGCGTACTGTAGGAATCCGTAAACAGCGCTAATAATAACTTATTTGACAGAGTGATAAGAATACGTAATCGGAACAATAAAAAAAGTACCGTAGCCACCATTGTGTTGATATTGATTGCCTCTTCACCAATCGTCTAGCGCGGTCTTTACTGAATTTCAAATACACTCTGGGAAATTTGTAAGACAGAAGAAAAAACGAACTTCAAGAAAGTCGCACTGTTAAAAATATCTTGAAAGCGTGAAATTTACATTTTTTGGTTCATACTGCAATATTTTATGATCCAAATATTGAAAAAGTTGAATTTTATCATACAAAAAGTATACGTTAATTGCCTCACATACATTTTCATGAAACTTAATACAGAAATTTGAAACAGTGTAGCAGCAGTTAATTCAGACGTTGCTTCACGGTCGCAAGTCACAGGGCATTGTAAGCGTGCAGGCCTTATCGCCACTTTGTATCTTCGTGAACATACGCAGCCTGTGCACTGAACTCTTGTTACGTATAAATGCAGAACAGGTATGAATAATATAAAATATCGTTGCTGGATATATCGCTCGCGGATAGATTTATAGAATGATTAATAAACCGTACGTTTTATCATTGACACGAGCTTTCGCTGTAATGATAGCTAAAAATTATACACCTTCCGAGAAGCGAGTCTGGAATTCAGATGGACGTACGTGGTACCCGCCTTGATGTTGTTTATACAGGGGATCATTACCGTAATTGTCATGGTCGGTAAGGTAATTATTACGGTATCAATAAATCATCCAATAATGTTCGAACATTATAGGTCTCCGGTTATATATCGGCGTGTATATAATCTACGCGGTTATTAATACAGCCGCCTACCACCTCGACCCAGTGCAGCGTGTCCCTAGTTTTTTTTTTCTACGTACTTCGATCATTCGTTATCTTATTTATCGTGTCAGTCACGCTTGGCGAAAAATCTTGCTACATAATTGCAAAAGGTCGATACTTACAGGAAAAATTAATTACCATGATCCGAATACCAATAAACAAATTGACCGTAGATAATGAGTGTGATACATATGCTGAAGGAAAATCGAAAGTCGTACATGCATTAAATATTGAACGACGGTATTCATGAAAAGTGGTGCACTCTGCATAATTCGTTGCAAAAGGTTTCGCGTGACCTCTTCGGACACCGGCTCGCCATTATCCGTTAAATAAATAACGAGGTACGTCGAGCATACCGGCGTATGACAGCCCGTTGCATGTTGCACAAGATGATTGATGCCCGGGTGCGCGGCATCCGTTATGTGCGGTACGTATGTGCTACAGGCATAAAAGACCTTCCGCGCTGAATACTCGAGAACGGGTTAATTACTTATTGACGACGTGAGCCGTTGAATAATTTTTTACAATATTATTTACTACTATAAAACGATATGAAACGTGTAGAAGGACACTCTTTACATACGATTATACTCTCATACGATTATAAATTAATAGAAATGAACGGATCGAAAGGAAAAGAAGAAGAAGAAAAAAAAAACAATTCATAATTACAAGAATATTTATGAGAATTTTTATTAGTTATTAAAACTCGAACGCGCCAGCGGTGATTGATGATAATTAATTCAGATTACCACTCTCTCGCGTCAAGGATATACACTCCGTCAAGTTTAATGACTAATGGTAAGTAGTTATAAAAGAGAAGCCTATGTGTATCTCAGTTTCAGGTTATTGCAATCTGTTTTGTTTCCAGTTACTAATTAATACGAATTCGCCATATATCTCTTTCAGGATTGGTTAATCAGTGTAATGACCGTTCACGTGGAAGTAATTAGCGAATTAACGTATCTCCCGAGGTACAGAATTTAATTATATTCAACTTGTGAAAGGGAAACGCGAGCGTCAATTACTGTCACAATAAAAATAGAAGAAAAAGAAAATTCTTACGAAATATCCTCATCGTTATAATTACTGAATAATTACAGGATTAGAATTTCATCTATGTTGATAATAATACCGAGTTTGAAAGAAATATTCGCGATATCGTAGATTGTAGGTTCTATCATAGCGTATATATGCATGTACGCTTCGAGTCCCTCCACCTCTAACCGTAGCTGGGCAATTTGCATACCGTTCACCTCCAGCTGATCAGAAATTTTAATAAGACCCTTCGTGAAAAAGGAACCCATTATGTGTTCAACCGAGCATAAACTTGGCCCCGTTCGATAATGGGCTGCGGCCACGGTGGTTATATGTGCTTCTGAAAATCGATGATTCCCTTCGCTCCGCGTGTCTCGCACGTACTCTTACTTCCACGGTGGTCCTAAAAACGAAATTTTTCAATTTTATATAACCGAAGGCAAGAAAACGTTCTTTCGCCACATCGCAGAGCTTCTACGAG
Source organism: Euura saliciscinereae (assembly GCA_018420115.1). Classification (NCBI taxonomy): domain Eukaryota; kingdom Metazoa; phylum Arthropoda; class Insecta; order Hymenoptera; family Tenthredinidae; genus Euura; species Euura saliciscinereae. The sequence goes on from JAFFZH010013148.1 coordinate 48,378, forward strand.
GCGGTAAAGTAAATTAGTTGCAGCGATACATCACTCAACTCCTGCTGTCATAATTCCGTAATACGTCACCGCTCGCGCGTGACATTGTTGCACATAAAGAAGTTTTGCCCCGGTTATAAACCGGCTCTCGGTCGGCATACGCGTAACCCGTACGGCTTGATTGATCACCTGGTTTCCGTTCGGTCTAAGGGAACGAAATTAATATATTCCATCGTGGATCGTAGCGTACGTGTGCAACGTGGATCGACAGTGGCCGGTAGTCGACCAGAAATTTCCATACCGTCGACAATCAATTCCGACTGATTACATACACTCCCATACGTCACCATTCAATGTCTCTAATGCACCGGGATAACGTCAGAGCCTTTGTGCGCCGTGCCGGTTACCTACTCCCCGCTGCTAGACACCAACCGCAATAATTCCGTTCGGTCCGATGCGCAACACCGTCGAAACCGAACCCAGCCAGAACAAAAATCCGGTATTTTCTGAGCACATGCATTAAAAACGAGTGAAAGTGAGGTTAGAACCACGAGGACGTCGTTCTCCGCTAGGGGCAGCACTTACTTCGTTTATTTCACGGTTACTATGGTCTATGGTTACGAGAGTTTTTTCTCCCGCTGGCAAGTTTATTTCCCTGGGTCAAAAAACTGTGACTTCAATCCCGTTAAGGAGGACAAAAGAAAAACACTAGTTTTTGACGCATGTGTGGTAGAAATATAATTGTTCAAGAAAATCGAGAAGTTGTCACTTCCCCATTGTCGAAAAGTGTTTCTGTGATCCTCGATCTGCGAGGAGCCGTCAGAAAAATAATGCCGAAGCATAATAGGGGCTGGTACAGCGGATCGTCCTAATCTCCGATGGAGTAGGTATACACGGTCGAGCTAAACCGCACGACAAAAAAAGTATATGAAGCCAGAGTGTTCAGCTGCGAGTCTCTTTCATGTCTCGACGCCCATTGAGTATGCAACACGAAATGTGACGAGATTACAATCTCCTTCTTATGCCTGCGATGTTGGATGCATTGTGCTCACATCCTAGGGATGAAACAGAGTGGAGATTGAAATACACAATGGGCGGGACGCGTATCACGTTTCAAGAGTTTCAAACGCATCGAAGATATCCGGGAGCGGAATAACCGCGTGGAAACGACTTTTTCACAAATTATTTGTCCATTCGGATCGTTTTTCAGCTTGCGGTTTCTCCAATTTCAGAGGGAAGAGAAACGCGCTGTAATCAACCCAAAGATGAAAAGTTGAGTTTTTACTAGATCCCCACGTTTTGAGGTTATGTGTGGATGGAATCAATTTTTTGACGATATCGAAAGAACGAGAAACCGGATTTTCATAATTTTTGTCTCAATGGACGCGGTTTTTCGAAACTCAGAACTGGTTGAATTTTGGCTTCGATCGATTCCGTAGTTTTCGAATCATTTAAAAAACAAAATTCTGAAGAATAAAATAAAAATGTCGATATTTTGAAATCGGATCAACAGATCTGGTTAAAAATTGGTATCCAAAGGTTTTTTGGGTCACTGATTACGCAAACTTTAAGATATCAAATCTGATATGCTGTTGAAAAATGCTAAAAATTTTCCGATTTTTATTGAAATTGGTGATCGAGAAGTTTTTTGGGACACAAATTGCGAATTCGTCTGTAAATTTTTGAAAAATCGAATAGAACAGTTACATTTGTTTTTAGCACAGGAAAAGGGAAGTCATTTGTCATCACAAATCAGCTCGTTTCTCTTATGTCTCTCCAGCAAAGTCCACTGAGTCTCTTTAAGACCGCAGGATCTCGGCACATTCTGTAGTACACGAATTCTTCGCGCGTCTACCTCTACTCTAAAAAAAAGGTAGAGAATCTGTGCGACTTTAAGAGCCCCGAGGTTCATTGATTGCCCTTAATTTTCCCCTTAGCTCGTAGCACCTAATTGTCATCGCGTTTTATCAACGGGTCTGTAACCAGCGGTGATTAGGGTAACGTTCGTCAAGCCGACACCTCGCCGAAAATGTTTGAGTTTCCGTCGGCCCTCGGACCCTTCGAAGGGGTCAGGGGTGGCTCCCCGTCTGACGTTGATAAATGAGAGTTAAGTGTTTAATAGACCGATCGATATCTCGCGCTCTTCTCTTATGCATGAATCGCGGGGTGGCGCTCAGTCCCCTTATCAGAGGCCACCGGTGTATCAGAGATTTTTTTAAAATCAAAAATCGGAAAACGTCCTACTTTTCCCGTGCGGGCAGCAGCCCCGAGGCGCAATTACGCGGAGTGAGGGGCGAGGCGATGATGCGAGGCCCACCGCGTGCAATTACCCCTCGTAAATCAAGAGCGAGAAGGAAAATCAGGGTCGAGGGGGAGAAGATAGATGTACAGAGAGACCGCGCGTCGAGGCTACACCTAGTCCCGTAGGTGATATACACGGTCCGGAGTGATGTACGTTCGTGAAAGCTGACGAGGTGTCGAGCCACCCTCTACGTAACCACCGATTATACTATACCCGGTATTCTACCACGAAATCCACACCCATTGACGTTTTTTTAAGGGGTTTACGATTCAATAATTGGCAGGGAAAATTGCTGCTTATTGTTAGTAGCTGCTCACTTCAGGTGACTTCAGGCGACTCACCGGAGAAGAGGAATCTGAAAACAAACACCGATATCGTTGAATATTAATGAGATTAGGCTGACAATAATTGATGGAAATCAATATGAGATTGAATTATTCCAAAGCCTAACGCAGGTAAAGTTCGACATTGCAGCGACTGCGAATGTCTCTGATAAATTCACATCGCGCAGGTATCCTCGAAGGTATTATAGGTATAAAGACCGAATGTTGAGATAAAGGAGGATTTAAATTTCCGTTTAAAGACAGTTTTCAATAAATCGAAAACCAGAAGCGGAGAGAGGAGAGAGGAGAGAGGAGAGAGGAGAGAGCTGCGGGTACGGTACATCCGTACATCCATAGAGTATAAGACAATCGGGTCTCGACCACTGCGGGTGGCTGAAATCACGGACGTCGGGTCGCGTGGGCGGCCAACCTGGGTGGCGGCGCTGCTATCCTGCGGCAACATCTCGTGACACCGTACGGCGAATACTTGCGCGAATACACGGGGCGAATACTCGCGGTCAGGTATTATGATAATGGCGAGCTATCTATGCGGCGTATCGAGTTGTCGAGTTATTGTTGCGAGCACGCTGCGCGCTGCCCTGCTACCGGCTCGAACCTCCTCTACAGTCCAGAGGGTCCCGGGGGTCCCGAGGCACACCTCGAAGACGGGACGTGGCCACTGCCCGGCACGGGTACCGGTATTAAACCGAGGTAAAATCTGTATCTGATCCTGTGCGCGACGACTCGACGCCTGCCAGGCGATGGCAGGGCAAAATGCACCGTCGTTATCTCCCTACATTATGCGGCTTGTGCTTCGCCGTGCTGCCTATCGCGAACCGCGTCAGTATCTCACGCCTTTTCTCTTCCCTTAGTTTTGTCCCAATCTTCAAGATCGATGCTCTTCTCACTTTTTTCTACTGCCATTATGATGGAAATTGGTGTCACTGGATACAACTAACTTTATAGCTTTCCTTTAAAAATAGTAGATTGTGTACCAAGCGCGCAAAGGACTTTACCGCCCGAGGGCAGGAAAGATGGAGGTGTGAGAAAAAGAATATGAATCTGTCCGTCACACCATGCAAATAGATATTGGAATCGATTGACATCACGTCTCTAAAATATGCGGTACGCGGTATCGAAATACGAGTTAATTTGCGTTCTGAATATATTTTTTGCGCACAGAGAAACGGTAGAAATAAATAAGCACGAAGACGGTGAAAAAAAAAAAACTGGATGGGAAGAGCGGAGATGGAGTCTGCACACTTCCAATATAAAAATAATGAGCCTGCCATCATCCAGAAGAAGTAGGCTGTCGGAGACAGATGCCCATCGAAGAATACCCGCGGTTCGAAAGCGACGGGCGTCGAGTGGAAAGAATTGAAGGAGAGAGAGAGGGAGGAGAAAAAATTCAATTTCGAGTTGACTGAGTTCGCTTCGGCTCCGAGACTCCGAGTAAGACATAGAGTGGATCGATCGAGGGTTAGACCGTTTTCACGGTAATTAGTACTCGACAGAAAACCACGAACGAACGGCCAATGGACAATGGGATATAATTGAAATAGTGACCGCGGAACGATCGGATTCCAGGGTAAAATTGAGGGCGATATATTTGTGCAATTTCACCCTCACCTCGGGACCTTAGGCCGCGAATGGGAGGCGATAAAGGCGTTCGGGTGTCTCTCGGCTCTCGTAACCGCAATAAAATGTAAATTACACCAATTCGCCGGATAGGAGACGAATAGCCGAGGCCAAAGTCGCGGTACCTGTATCTCACATTATTCAGATTTTTATAAATCGACGGATTTTAGCAGAATCTACGGTATTTGCTGAAATGATAACCTAGGCGTAACAAAAAGCACTCGATACAGCGCGCGAGGACCCGATATCGGAGAGCCAAGAGCCAAGCACTCCGCCGAGGGCCATCCAGAATATGTTCGTCGCCATTGGCCGATTACCATACATACCGCTTTATTTAGAGCTGCTTTTATCGCGTTCTGTACCCTATTCCTACCTCCTATATAATACCTCTCAGGAAAATTCTCAGCTATCGGACCCCCACGACTATAACACTATCTTCGAAAGTTTATACTTGGCATTATAGTTTCCTCTGAGAGAAGGAAAAAAACTGATCATTCAACGCAAAAAGCGAGGGAAAATAACTCAAAATTTGTCTCACAAGTTAATATTTTTAGTGAAATAATTTAAATTATTTCTTTCGTTCCAACTTATCTTGTTTTTATTTTTAATCATTTTTTTTTCAGTTATTTCTCATTATTCAGCTATTTTTAATCAATTTTTTTTCTCTCTATTTCCTTCATTTTTTCAGTTATTTCTTATTATTTCATTAATTTTCTCATATATTTCTTCGGCTATTGACACGTTATTTCGACGAATTATTTCCCCCTCGATAAAAAGTGTAAACGAAAAAAAAGTAAAGAAGAAAAATGGACCGCGGATAAATAACCGAGTAATTAGAAGGTGAAATTTGAATTCAGGTATGAAACGTGCGACACAATAGCGGAAAAACGGTAACGTCACGGTTCGGTTTAAGATTCTGTCCCTGAGCCGGGGTGTACAAATATGTCGAGGGAATCGTTACGGTCTATCTAATCGTTTAGTCACGTTTAGAGACGTGACTATCCCGATGGAAGTGGAGTTAATCCAAAAACCGATATAGACGGAAAGACCAAACAATCGATTATGCAGCTGCTGAGCGAACTGGAAACGCGGGTGTGAAAAAAGTATCGACGATCGATCGTTTTTCCAACCCGTGATAAAAAGACGCGCTCTTCTCTCACTTATTGCATCTCAGTCTTCCAACTCTGTTCAATTGCCAAAAGCAAAGAATCGCCGATTACCGACTAACCGGAATGAAGATTGCAGGGCTTGGAACCTCGGCAACGATTTACTAGGGTTTGGTAATAACAGTCCGAAGATGCCGACCGATCGTTAAGCGGGCTCCTCTTCCTAGAAGTTGAACGATCTTTATCGACGTTAGAACGCTGCCTCCAAAATTATACTCGGTCTAACGAGATTTGTCTAATCATTGTTATCCTAGCTGAATGCCTGATCATAGTGGCGTCAGCCATTAAGACCGACGCCGCGATTGGGGGCTACAACATGTCGAAGAAATCGCGTCGATGAATTATCGAATTTCTATTAACTGCGGAATAAAAATTCGTCCCTGCCGCGTGATTACGATACCTTTTTCCATTCTTTTCGGTCAATATATAATCATTGTAAATAACACGAATCAAATAAACGTGTGCAATCATTTTTACGGCGTGACCGTATAGACGGAGCCTGATCGGACGTATCGTCCATAGGTATACGATACGATACGCGGTTAGTAATCAGCGGTTTCGTCGAGAAGACTGCGCACACCGCCGCTCTCCGCGATCATCCTTTTCGAGAAAGACAGGCATTATAATAATGACCTTCATTACGACAAGATTATAGAATTAGGACACGGTCATAATATATCACTGTCTCGCCGAGGCGACGCGAAGAGCGTAGAAGAAACTCATCAATCTTTTGGTCTCATCGACTACAAGGTACATGTGCCACTTACGCATTTTTATACACATCAGAAGAAAAACCTTTTTCTCCCTCGTCACTTCAAGAGGGAGCTGTATCAATCAAGGATGTAGTTTGGGTTGGAAAGGGCCCAACGTAACGCGATTTTCTTTACCCCTCGCTGAATACATTCATCTATCGATATCTGCGAAGATCCAATCCGAATCTGATTTTTAAAGTGTTCCAATCCGAGTCCAACGGTGATAATCTGCAGAAATCATCCAATCGCACAGCTCAGAATGAGAGTGACACATGTCATATAAGAAGTCAAGAGTGATGAAAAACTTGGAACTGGTTATCGGACCAAATTACCACGAAGTATAAAACAATATGAGTTAATGCAGCCTTTTACAAATCTTTGATTAACTAAAAAAACTAATTTTCACCCACTTTTCAGATTTCAAAATTTAACTGGCGATGAAATATTTATCGAATCAACTTCTAGTTTCACAGATATCTTCTTTGACATACTATGAACAATTCCACGTGAGCTTTTTTAGGTCTGGTCACTGAATCCAGGTGAATTTATAAAAAAAAAGTGTCTTTTTGGGGGAAATAATTGTTTGAAACTTGATTTTTGAGAACTTTTGTCACTGTACAACAAATTCCTCACGTAAATCTACTCTTCTTTCAGCTATTCTGATATTGAACAGAAATACAATGATGATATGTTCATGAAATGAGGAATTTGTGCATTAACTGCGTGATATTTCGCTCGTCACCGACTTTCGACGGCTGCCATGACGGAACCAGTGGACTTACGACAAATATACACGATACTTTTTTTGTAAAGAATTTTATTACGAACATTATTTATAGTAGGTAAATTCACGATCCGAGTTAAGGGAACCGAGATATTTGCGAAAAACCATTTTTTTTTTACCTTTGAACCAAGATGGCGGCGGAAGCTCAACCAATAGGAACGATGACTTTTAGTATGTTAAGTGGGAGGTCGAATGGTACTTATTTACAAATTTTGAAAACTGTTGCAATTTTTTCCGGCAAACCGTTAATATTTATACCTATTGACTGGCCTATTTGGGTCCATCACATCAAATTTTCAGCTTCTATGGATATAGAAAATAGTTTTTAACCCATAGTACATCCTCAATAAGCGAAAACGCGTCATTACGATTACACAATCAATTACGGTGGTCGTTAATTACCTCAGAGTCCGTTAGTCTAGACTTTGGACCGCGTGTTAATCCGAGTATACGCGAGCTCACCTAATGAATATCGGACAACACACAAAGTCGGTTAAGTTACCGGGTCTAACTGCCCGGCAGAGCTTAGGTACCTCGCGAGTTAAGCCTGGATGTTTCGGGGCAGCGGGATTAGCCCCTGCAGATTCTCTGAACGTGGACTTTGCGCCTTACACACACGGCCTCGTTGGACCTGTGTAATACCTCGGGATTTTCTAGGATCCGGTGAACAATGGAGTCGAGTCGATGAACGCGCGCTCTTTGATTCGATACATTCGATATAAAACACCCCGTAAGTCGTAACTACGGGAGATATGAGGTATGAAAGGAACGGAAAGGGACGAGGCCCGTTATTCAAGCCAGACAAGTAGCCTCGGACTCTTAAAAGCGAGAGATTTATGTCACACATGTAAAGAAAGAGACCCCTGGGGACCGCATTAAGAGCACCAGTCCCAGCCGGATATGACAGGGTTCGGTATCCTTTGTCAGGGGGCCGATGAGACCGCCTCGTCGTATCTCACCACGTGCAGAGTGTCTGTCTGGAATTAAACCATTAAACGCGCAACAAAAGAGAGTTGTTTCACTTAACCGAAGATCGGGAAACGTGTTTCTTTGGATTTAAAAAGAAATTAAAATCTCTTTATCTTCTCTACGGTACCGTCGAGTTTTCGTACGCGTCCATCCGACACACAGCAGCTGCCGATGCCGATGCCTCTTTTCTCCTTTCCCACTGTTATACGGCCACGGCGTTAAATCTTATTCTGTAGAACGATCATCTCTTGTGGCCGGGATCAGCTTAACTGTTCCATTGTGGGACTACCGGGCTTGTACTCAGTTTCCACTTCATACCTGAACCATAAAAACCCGACTGGTAATACCAGAGGCTTTTGTCGAACAAATTCCACCAGACTTTTTTCCCCATTCTCTCGCCGGTATTTGTCGCACTTTGGTCGACAGAAAATAATTGATTAATTCGAGCCAATTACAGTTTACAGCAAATTACAGAAAACCGTATCGCACAGCTGCCGATGTAATCGCGAGTCTTGTCGAGTCATGGATAAAGCGGCTCTCTCTACCGTGGAAGACATTAATTACGTTCCGAAAAGATTAATGAATAGACAAAATATGATGAGTCAGAGAGATTTTATGAAGAAAAAAAATTTTCAACGAATAAAATTACACAATTTGTCTTGTTTCTCATAAATTAGTATGAAACGCAATTCAGATCTCTAACGAATTCGTATACATGTGCGATATACTAATCTTTTTTTTTACTTTCATCCGTGTCCTTTTTTCCTCGCTGTTACCTGTCATCGATCAATGCTTGATTTTGTAGCAATAACTTGACTCGACAAAAAATGATTAATCGTTTTATTATAAAGGTTGGCAAAGGAGCAACGGGCTGTTTGTGTCGTCGCCCGTCGCTCACTCACCCGCGGTACCGTTCGTATAATAACCGTGATTAATTACTTTTTTTTTCGCGTCTCGACTCGAGCCTAATACCGGCGTTAAATAAAAGGGTTTCACAGTCGGTAGGCAAGACAGCGTTTTATCAATTCTCGGCTCTCAAGTGTCGCACCGTCGCCGAAGTTCTCGAGCAGCTGTTAATGTTCTGAATCATTCGTGTTCGGTTCACGGTCCGCTGGAGCGCAATTAGCCGAGTTATTCCGTCGCGTAAATCCGTGTAAACAAGAAAGGAAAAGGTGGCGAGGGTTTTCGGTCGGTCTCGCATACGTGAACTGAGTTATTTGACTAAAATCTCGGCTGGATACCGCGGCCACCCGGTCGCTCGCCTATGTAATTGATTATTGAATAGGAAAAAGCTCGAGGTTCGGGCCAATAACTCAGGGCTCGGCTCGCGGCTCCTCGAACGACTCGGGACTGATGATCGCTTCGCCCATCCGTCAATTTATCAATGTGGACGTTCGCCGATACCCAACCCCCCGACATACCCACGTAATAAATGGGTATATAGGCCAACAAAGCTCCACCGCGCCGGGAGCACAATGGGACAACAAATCACGCACGCTGGGCCCCCCGGGCCCCGAGAATCGGGGACGGCGGTTTCGACTCGCTGACTTCTTTCTTCATTCAGCGCGAATGTACCTACACCGAAACCTAAACGTAATCGATTATCACGGGTGATATTTTCTCCGAGTGGGTACGGGGGGCCGGATCCGAGTCATTGTCGGCGGTCATAACCGGCTAAAATTGTGTTGTACAAATATCAGCGCTTTCGATTATAAACGTAGACCTCACTCCCTTTGTCCTCGAGCGAATGATCGCGTGATTGAAATCAACTTCCGCCTCGATGTGACCGGGATAATGGAACTCCACGTTTCGACTGTGGAAAAAAACGGAGCTCGATCCACTGTTAGAAATTTCTGTATTAGGTTTCATAAAAATCTACTTTTTGTACATTAAAATTCAATTTTTTCAATATTTCAATATGCATATATTAACAGTTTTGGAAATTCAAAATCATTCGGAAATTTTATAGCCAAGATTATACTAAATTTCATGTACAGAATGTTTTCAAAATTCGGCTGAATACTCATATATGATATGAAAATTCATGATCATTTCATTTAAAAAAGGGGTTTTCACTGCTACAATAATTGCCGAATCGGATCATAAAATATTGCAGAATGAACCAAGAAATGAAAATTTTACGCTCTTTATTGGATGGACTATCGATAATTGACTGAAATACCTTTGTCACTGAAAACCAAAAAAGAAGAATCATAGTATGTTTTGTCACTATTAAGACACAAATGCGAAATTTCAAGATTTTTTATATCAATTTCGTTTGAATCACCAGAATTTGTGAATTTCATTCCTGTTTGTCGAAGAACTCTCTACTCTCTAAATTTGAATCAGTGAAAATTTCACTAATTGAATCGGTGACTCGGTATTTAACTGCAGAAACAGTGACTTGAACCCTTTTACACTGGAGTATCAGTGAAGTCCATTTCAGCAGTGATTTTACCACTGCTGAACCAGTGCATAACTTCACTGTTTCGTCAGTGACTTTTGTGACGAACGCTAGGGGCGCCGCGTACGCCGAGTCTCTAGCCGCCATGGAGCTGCATACTAACCGTCAAATCGTTCGCGTTCATATATGTTGCGTGCTGATTTGGGCGTCGGTTCAACCACGTGAACTGTTCAGTAAGAATCATAACGTAAGTACACATGCGGATTTATAAAATTCTTCACAATTTGGCTTGTTGGTTGCAAATAATCAATGAATTGTGTGAATATTGCGGTTCACTGTCTTACATTGAATTCCTTATACTTTTGGTAGGTTAGGTTTTTTCACTGCGTCCAGTCTTGGCTCGCTCCGACGAGATGGGAGACGTAGAAGTTTCATCTGCGTTAGGAGTCTGTTTTTTCTTTACTTGCAATAAAGACTCGCCAAACAAAAATGTGTCGAATATACCATATTGTCTTTTCGTTTCGAGAATATCTTCAACCGGATCAAATATACATATAAATAATTTTCGCTGATTCAATCAGTAAAAATTTCACTATTTGAATCAGTTATTCAAATTCACTGGATAAATCAGTGACTTTTCACTGATATCCAGTGGTATACTTATAACTGGAGGCATCAGTGACTATTCGCTGATGATCAGTGACTATCCACTGATTCAAATTTAGAGAGTAGATATTTTCAACAGTGGGATACACTTGCGCTCGGTTCTTCCTACGACACGCGGTAATTGCTTCCTAATCGCGGGACCAATCAGCGTAACTAGGTTACCGCTCGCCCTAACTCGTTTACGATCCTTCAGGTCGTCTCGGGGTCCTCGAGGAAGCGGAGGCCTCGGGCTGCTCTGACCCATCTGGGAGATGGATGAAAGCATCCCCCTCAAACGCGGTCGTCGGGTCGTGGGGGTAGTAATCGCGTTTGACCGCAGCTTCTATTCCGAGGTTCCCGCGATCGTTTGACCGCGTCGTGTCGAATAATTGAGAAATAACTCGTTCCCTGAATCAACGTTAACAAAATTTCGTTGAAAGGGGAGAAATAGAGAGCGAAAAAACGAACCAACAACGTAAATTAGGATTCAAATCCGCGACCCAGGGGCTGCCCCTGCGGCGGTGGCGCAGGGGCGGAGATTAATTAGTATCGGAGAATTGGGAAAGGCACTCGAGTCTGCGGTGCGCGGTGGAAGTGGATGAATTCAATTTGCAATAGCCATAGGACAAATAGAGCCGGGGATACGTCGACTAGCGCAATTTCGCCGGCATTTTGTCACGCTTGGGAAGTCAAAGATTTTTCGATTTAAACGTTGAGGATTTTATTTGCGAACCCCGGGGGCACGAGAATCAATTTCCTTATTCAAACTCCCGGGTAGCTATATGCCAGAAAGATTTATCGAACGAGACCCGTGTTTCGGTCTCGCGATAATCCTCCTTATGCTTAACGCTTCGATTCCGCTGTTAGATGCAGTCTGGACTTTGGACGTCGGCAGCAGCTGTGCGAACGCGGATATACCCACACGTCCAGACTCCAGAGTTAAGTGTGGGTATATGGATTGATTCCTGGAGACCAGGGAGCGAGAGTGGGTTTCCAGTCCATTTACTTCGAATGTGAACACGACGGCGTGATTTTGCTCGTTTCAATAATGAATCGGGTTGACCTGGACTGCTACGTAGGGTACCGGATACCACTCAGTTCCCGTTTAGCCTTAGCAATCGATCTGAACCGTTACTCAGACCCTGCACCGTCTGAACGACGCGTTTTCACTGCAACAAGAAGAAAAAATAGAATACCAAATAATGATTTTTCCGCGACAGGCGTCAAAACGTAACTTTCTTTATGCCTGTTTTCGGTCCGTAAAGTCGCACTTTACACCATTTGGTCCAGAACTTCCTTTAAAATACCTCTTATGTCAAGTTATATGGCCTGAAAAATAATTTTCATTGCAATTGGAAGCCTGAAAAAGACTTTATATGGCAGTTAGGTGCCTAAAAATACTTTTCATGGCAATTGGAAGCCTGAAAGACTTTGTATGGCAATTGGAAGCCTGAAGAATACTTTTTATGGCAGTTAAGTACCTGAAAAATACTTTTCATGGCGATTGGCTGCCTGAAAAAGACTCTTTATGGCAATTGGAAGCCTGAAAAATACTTTTCATGACAATTGGAAGCCTGAAGAATACTTTTTATGGCAGTTAGGTGCCCGAAAAATATTTTTTGTGGCAGTTAGGTGCCTGAAAATACTTTTCATGGTGATTGGCTGCCTAAAAAAGACTCTTTATGGCAGTTGGAAGCCTGAAAAATACTTTTCATGGCAGTTAGGTGCCTAAAAAATACTTTTCATGGCAATCGGAAGCCTGAAAAGACTTTATATGACAATTGGAAGCCTGAAGAATACTTTTTATGGCAGTTCGGTGCCTAAAAAATACTTTTCATGGCAATCGGTAGCCTGAAAAAGACTTTATACGGCAATTGGAAGCCTAAAAAATACTTTTTATGGCAGTTAGGTACTTGAAAAAGATTTTTTACGACAGTGTAGTACCTTCTACTCGCCAGAAACGCCATGAAGTTTGGTACTGACAATATAACCTGACCCAAAATGAAGAAAAAAAAAAACAGTTACTTAACGCGTATGCCACATGAATATCAATTTTTTTTTGTTTCAAGGACCATTTTCCGGTGTTCTTAGGGTCTTTTTGGATACCGTGAGTGGCGTCGAGATCACCGGAACTCGGTGCTTTGAGCGTACTCGAGATTTAGAGAATGACTGTGCTGTAGTGCCAGGGTCTTTAGGTTTTACGTCAGCGCAATATTTACAACGCCGTTATAATGACAGGGAAAAAAATTTGTTGTAAAAAGATTTCAACAAAAGTATCAAACTAAATTGATATTTTTCACGCTACTTTAAGCGGAAAAATCAATCAGTCTACTATATCAAACCGCAGTTCTGTCAGCCGCTCTACACGGTATCTAATCGCGATTAAATGGAGGAAACCACACATTTTTTGTTTGTTTTTTGTCTCCAAAAAGATATCGAACGATACAAAGACTGAGTGACGTAGTTTACTTCGCGGTCTCGAGACGTGCAAGCGCAGATGGATGTAATTGTGTCTTATTTTATAGCACGCATATGTGATCTTTGCGGTTTTTGTTATTCTAGTGCGACGATGGTGGATCTAAGCCTTAGCGGAAGCTTGGTTTTTTTTTATTCTTTTCATTATTTTGAAAATAAAAATTTATTTTCAACAGCCGTCACAAACTTTTTTTTTTATCTACAATCTGAAACAGAAAATAAAATAATGTCTACCGCATGTAAGCTCGCTCCCGGCTCGCATCCTGTCCTCGGGCGTTAATCCCGGTATAGATTCAGTCTCGAATTTCTGTATCGCGTATAGTATTTCTTTTTTGGGAAAAGTGAAAAGAAAAAGAACAGATGAATCTAAAAGTTGTTTGGAATTTGAGAAATAAAATGAAATATCAGGATTATATTGTGAGAGGTGTAAAAATAAGAGATTAAAATGTTACCTTTTTTTTAATGGTTTTTTTTAATTAGAATAAGAAATCATTCATGTTGTATTTCGTCAGCAGGTTCTCAAGAGATTCTAACAATATCAAATAATACGTAAAATTATAACAATTATAGTCATCGACTCCACTGTGAAAGAAACTATTATAAACTATCTTAAATAGTTTGTCGTCAATTATTATTATTCTTCTTCTTCATTAGAATTTTGTTACACGAGAATATAACATTTTCACGTATAATATAATAAAAAGTAGACAAAATATTGATGGAGCAGTTCGGTAACGTAAAAAAAAAAATCATATGACTGAGCAACTGTTTCAAACATTTTCAATGCCACGATTATTACACGATAAGAAAAGAATAATATTAATAATCAATAATCAATAATAATAATAATAATAATAAAACTATGTACATTCAATATTTATATTCTTAATAATAATAATAATAGTCGATTATGCCTTTTACTTTTTTTTTGTTTTCATCAAAATGTCATGTAGACACGTAACTACGAGGGGGGAGGGGGTAGTGGGGGTGAAATCCGACCCACGCGATACTAAAAACTTTGGTTACGCAAAAATAGAAGATGAGATATTACAATTATTAAATATTACATGTGTTATTACGATATAATTATTTACTCATCGTATAATTTGGAGGTTGAGACAGGGGCGGGGGGGGATAGAGGGGGAGGGGGAATTATTAGGTACACGACTATCAACAAATTTACAATATAATTACATAGTAAAGAATTAGATATGCGAATATTGTTATAATTTTTGTTTTCTTTAGTTTGTTGTGGTGTTTTTTTTTTCTCTTTTTTTTAGTTTGTTTTCTATATATAAACAGTGCACTCACACATCACACACAGAAACAGATGACAGATATACCGAGATACCGAATTACAGATCGTTGAAACTTTTATAAATTGTACAGAGGTTGAATTTGAGATCCATTGATACGAGGTGTCTAATCAATAAAACAAAAAAAAAGAAAACATTTCTCTTCGAATCGATGATAAAATTGTTGCTGAATGATCACAAAAATGAAGGAAAACAACTTTCCGACAATAAATCGTCACTCTTTACACATTTCCCTTATCAAAAATCCCTCATAATATTCAGCATAATCGTAACTCGCTTGATTAAATCACAGAATTGATACACCATCTTCTGTCTCCTCGGCAACTATTCTCCTCCTTCTCCTTATCCTTCTCCTTCTTCTTCTTAAGGAAGACCCGCGTTACTCCTCCGTCCTCTTAGGCTCAAGGATGCATTCCCGAAGCTGCACCAAGACGTGGTCCACCGTATAGAGAATAGGGTGAAAAATACGGTGGCATCCCAGCCGGGTGGTGCGGATGGGGAGGCATGGGCAAACCGAGCGACGACAGGCTCGGAGGCATCAAAGGCGAGTGTTTCCCGTACGGATGATACCGGGCAGTGGCCAACGGACTGAGCGGCGGGGTGGGGTAGGACCTGGACAGGAGTGGATGGGTGGGCGGAAGTCCCGGCGACAGCATGGAGAGCGCCGCCGCATCGCCGGCCGAAACGCTCGTGTGGCTCCTCAAGTGCTGGAGCAGCTCGTCCCCGGTGGAGAACCGCTTTCCGCAGTACGGAACGTCCCCGTTACCCCAATTGCAGACGTACGGTAGCTGCGATGCGGCCGCGAGAGCGGCGAGCTGCGCGTGAGCGTAGGCCGCCGCGACCGGACCGTGGGCGCCGAGGTGAGCGTAGGGCGAGGAAGACGGCGCCGAGGATACGATCGGCTTGTGATCGCACTGGGCGCACCCGGCCGGACACCCGGAGGAGGACGTTGGGATCTTGCTCGCCGTCGAGGTGGCGAGTAGCTGCGAGTTCAACTGGCACCCTGTGCAGTACGGGTCCCTGCACACCGGGACCAGGGTGTCGGCGCCCGTGGCGGTCTTCATCCTCGCGTACCCTAGGTACGGGTTGCCCAGTCCGTTCTTGAGAGCCGCGTGGTGCTGCGACATGAGCGAGCTCGCCATAACGTCTATCGGCAACTGCGGCGGGTATCCGAGGTAGGCCGCCGTCGAGACTGGCATGCTGTTCGGCTTGTAGGTCCCCAAGGGGATGTCCTTGAGCGCCGGATCGCTCATGGCCAGACTGTACTGGGACTTTGGGGGCAGAGAGGGGCTCGCCGATGGCTGGGACGCGTGGGTCTCCTGAGGTGCGGACCTGGATGACGGCGACTCCCTCTCGTTGGGCGTCGCGCTCTTGCGGCCCTGGGGCGTAGCGGCCCTCGCCGAAGAGGCGCTCTGGTTGCTGGAGCACCGCTTGGACCCGGTTCCCGGGGTCCTCGCTCTCCCAGAGGACGAGTGGCTCGAGGAGGCTCGCTGCTCCTCCGGGCTCGCCGAAGCCTTCTCCCGACCCAGACAGGATTCGTACGGCTTGAAGCTCGACTTGACCGATTCTCCCGAGGAGGGAGACGACTTTTCGCGGTGGTCGCTCTTCGCGCTCTTGCTAGACGATTTTTCGGTGGATGAAACGGACTTGGTGCTAGGTGCGGGGTCCGCGCCGATCTGGCTACAAGTCTGCGCCAACAACGCCAACGGACTCTTCTTAGCGTCGAGCTGGAAAATAAAGATATAAAGAATATGAATTATCGTTTCAAGAGAGAAGACGGGGTTGGGAAGTGAGTAGTGGGTTTGAAGAACGTGAAATCTTCGTTTATTGAGTAGTATCGAGTAAGAGAATATAAAAAACAAAAAGTCAAAACCAAAAAAAAAAAAAAACAGCAGCGAGTATCGCGAATAAATTTCGCAATGCCTGCAGGGGGTATAACGCGGCTCCGAGGTTTTGAGCGGATTTAAAACGAAGTTGAATTTACGATACGTGCGTGAAATATGGGCCATAAATTTAACCAATCGTAATGTATTATACAGCCATTCAGATATAGCTGTATAAGTCGTGCGTGAATTTCAAAGCGAAAGAGAGACCGAGAAGCTGCAATCAACACAGGCCAAAATTCAAATTCACCCGATGCCATGAATGCACTTTTTTTTTACCCAGCATTTTTGGCTGCTAATTATAGCTGCTAGGTTCAGTTTCATGGATCGATCATCGGTCTCGCCGTTATTTCACGAAATACATGACAACCCTGACCACGTGTCACCGATCGAAAAGTAAAAAAAATTAAAAAAAAAAAAAAAAAAACTGTCTTTTCTATTCCGAGAAAAAGAGAAACGCGATTTCCGCGATAAAATTTTCAACGAAACGGTAGCCCTCGGTACCACGGATGTTTTTTGAGCCTGTTTTTTGTTTTTCTTTTTTTTTTTTTTTTTTTTTTTTTACAATTTATGCGTTCCCGCTCTTGGGGTATAATTTTGGAAGAATAATAATACCGTCTCGGTCATGAGTGGCCGGGGTTATTGCAAAACCTGAAAGTCCCCGGGTCCCATAAGTCACAATCGCGTATACCTACGTGTGGGGATCGAAGGGGGGGAAGGGGAAGGGAACAAACTCGTATAATGAAAAGTGACATAAATTTACGGAAATTTATTTCAGCCGGTTTAAGCTGCCGAAGAACATTTTTTTTCAATTTTCAAACCATTCAGAAGATTGAATAAAAAAAAACAATCAAACACTCGGGTGTCTCTTTTGAAATTCGTTATATGAAAGAATTATTGGAAGAGGATGAAATTGAAGAATTTGAGATCGAATTCACTCTGTTCCCCGAAATTTATGTTTCTATACAGGAGTGATGAAAAAGAAATGGTATAAAATAATGAACTTACCGTAGTCGGCAGAGGCGTTAGATATTCCGGACGGAGATACTGATTCGCACTTGATGTCAGCATGGTGGTTTAAAAAAAACTATATTATTCTATATCACTGCACACCCCTGATATCACTGTTGATTAACACCTTTTTAACACTTTCAAAGTTCATTCCAAAAATTGTGAAAACATTCAGGCTCCACTAACTCCACAATCTGTTGAAAAAAAAAGAACTTCCCTCAATAATAAATTTATATTATCCGTTCGTGATCATCGGCGATATAAATTTCGCGGTCGTTATTGACGACCACGTGTGACATTCCGGTGAAACAAATCACTTGTCGAAATATTGAGAGAAAAAAAACAATGTTTGTATTTTTTTTT
>JAFFZH010013150.1:0-23055 GCA_018420115.1 Euura saliciscinereae
GTAATCCAGTTACTCGAAGCTATCTTACTCTATAGATACCGACAGCAAGTGAAATTGAAATTCACCGGAATTTGACGTTCTATCAATTTAATTTTTCCTGTCATATCTGGTCAGATTTTGCTGAGAACATAAAACAAAAAGAAAGAAAAAATAGGTTGATAAAAATGATAAATCTTCTGATATTTACCGAGGCGAGAACGGGAAGCTGCAGGTGAGCAACGAAAGCAAGAAAACGCATCGCTGTGTCAGCGACGGAACCGACGGTCTTATCATTTTATACTCACCGTAAGTCAATCCCATCCAGAGCTGGCATGAGTGTTGCTGAGTGTGTGAATGCCGTTTTTATTGGTACATTCGCGGGGTTATCAGCCATGCCACATTCCGGCTTCCTAATCGGCCGTCGCTTATCGTGCCTCCTCTTTCTCTTTCGCATTACTCGTTTTTTTTTCGTCTCGTTTGCGCATGTAGTTACGGGGACAGTATTTCCAAACATGGAGTATCGCGAGCTTCCCTCCACCCCAAGGTCTGTGACTAGAACAATCGAACAAATTGTCTGCGATGTGAACCCTGAACGCAATTTCATCGGTCTGTGAATTGTTCGTCGATTCCAATTCCGGTCGCTAACCAACGAATTCTTTCTCACAAACACGAGTGAAGACAATACCTTTTTCCATTACTTTAACCAGCGGTTGCCTCTCACGCGAATCGGATACCATCCAAGCGCTGATAATAACTTGTGTCGATTTATTTTTATCTGTGTATTACGTCGTGCGAAATCACGCTGTGTTACGTGCCGCGAGACCTAGCTTTTATTGTTTGTCTCAATTTCTCACATCTTTCGTGAGTATCAGAAATTTGAGACTCTCATCTTGAAATATTGATGATATATCTTTCACTCGCAGCAATCGAGTAAAGTAACTCTCTTTGTGCGGCGTGAATTTGGGAGTAATCACACCATTCTGTAATATCGTTTTGATTGATTAATATTTTTCTGCGCCCAGGAGCGAAATGTGAGCGTAAAAAACCGATTAATCAACTGGAGGACTCGTCTTCCGCACGGATTAAATCAGCGCAACGTAAATATCATATCGTGTTTCGTGAATAAAATGTTCACATCAAGACTAGATACTGCTACGGACTTGACGTCTTTCATTCTAAATACAGGATACGTTTCACAAAGGGCGAAGACTTGAGTCCATAGATACCGTATAATGGCATTCCTTGATGTAAGAATACAGAGACTGCAGAACATATGGAAACTTGCTCGCAAATATTCGTTGCGTTATCAAAACTACGAATACCTTGAAAAAATTGCTTCAGCTCTGTGTCAGGTAAAAAATGATTTAGAGTATTCACGGTTGATATATGTCCGACGTAAAGTCCATGAATTCATATTTCACATATCTTTTTGATACTAAAAACTTATTCTGAAATAGGATCTAACGGTAAGTCTGAAAAGTAGTATCTTTCTCTCGTGTGACATATGACGTGATTTATTCCTCAACTGTTGACTGTTGCTAAAAATCATGTCCACAAGATTCGATGTTTTCAAAGTTTGATCACGTAGGGACACGCAGGAAATGATTATTTCAGGTAGTATTTATAGTCACCCTCGAATCTGATGTTTGAAACCCTTACAGTAAGCTGAGCTTTTCACTCTGCAGAGCGTTTCAAAATACGAAAAAATCAGTTTTATCTCTATGAGGATTTGTTGGCGCATGAAATTAAATATTTAATTTACTGTCTTTGCCCGGAGAATCGTGTCATTGGTTTCAGATTTGAATTTAATGAAATTTAATGAACAATTGAATTTCCTAACAATTCCTACCGTTTATAGAATCGCTCGTTTCGTCTGCTTTCTAAGACCCGGAGGTAATCAAGTTAAATGTACCAATTCCGAGTTTCGGAATTGCCACGTCTGGCTATGAATTTTAACATCGTCATTCGAAAGAGAACCCGAACGATTGAGAGCAATTATCCACGATTAACAGCTATAGGCTTCGACATTTCAATGTGGGTGCAGTCTTTCGTCAAAAAACTCATCGTGTGTTGTTCAATCAGATTACAGACTGTCTTACGTTGTTATTGGTCAGTCTTCGATTCACATCCTCGGTCAAGAGCAAGTCGGGTATAATTTGATTAAGCACTGACTCAAAATATGCTGATAAGCTTCTAACTGTGGAACAGTCAGTCGTTTTTTTCATTTGCCAATGTCTCAATTTGTAAATACATGGGAATGAAATTCAGTCAAATCAAGGAAACTGCTGACCATTGCGGTACGAGAGAACTAGGTATTTGGGCACATACAAATGCGGTGCGGGAAAATAAATGAAGAATAAAAAGGGCAGAGGCTTAGGCGTCATAATCTGCGGTCGCGACGTGGCTTGAATAACGTCAGCATTCGATTCTCGGTAAGTACTTGCTCTACTAGTCCCACGACTCTTCGACGTTACGGTTGGAAGTAAAATTGAGCCCCTTGGCGACCGACTCAGCGATGAAAGCGGGGTAGAATCGTGTAAGGAAGGGCAAAAACGAAAAATTGATCGAGTCCGTTTTCGCAGAGAAAAGCTAAGGAGTGCAGCATTCTTGTCGGTAATCATCCTGTACCTATATATTCTTCGTTTCTTCAGAATTTTTCGTAGATCTCGTTTCTTTCCGTATTCCATTCATTCCGCAACGGACACGACTGTGATATTCAATGCATTATCTCGAACGACTTGAAAAAGGTGTTAAAAGTCTCGTCTTTACAAAGAAGTCTGCGTTACTTATGCGCCGTGAAAAGGGCAGAGCAATAATGCCGGTATCTCGACCCAGTGTGAGAGCAGGTAGGAAAAAAGGTTGTGAATAAATGGGAATAGGATTGGCCGTGGTCCATTTGGAATAGCTATTTGATAAACATTATTCACTTTTTATAGATGAACAGTTTTTGTATTTACGTATTCTCCCCTCTGTTTTTCTTATCGAGAATTGTTGAATTTTATGCAATATCTTCATATTCGACAATGAGGTTGCCTTTCCATTCAAGGCGGACCACGAGCAGATATCGATGGGTGGTTTGACTCCGTCTTATTGTGACTCTTCGAAAAGGGGTACGGAATAACGAAAGAAAAGCTTAAATTCCTTTGTGTAACCCCCGCGTTTTCGCCTCCCCACCGACGATTTTCACTCCCCTTAATTTTTTACGGAATAAATTTACATTTTCCCGCTTTCGCAGATCAAAAGTTTTCCCGGATTTCAACGATCATTGACTGCCGAGGTCATAACCGATTCTGCATCGTGGCACACAAATATCACAATTTTATTCCACTGTGCGGATAAAATACCTTGAATTTCGTCCGAAAAGCCGTGGTCTACGAGCTTTTTTACAATATACATAAACTTATTCAAATTCCGTTCATTTGATCGACCCTCAATTTTTTTCTCCTAGATATATGTATATCACAGGATTATTCGTACAATTCGTCTTTATCATCTTTGCTTTCTTCAACATTATTAAATCCAATTGTTCATGCAAAAATAATCCGGTTGTTGAAATATCACAGTTATAACGTCAAGTTTGAGAAGATGGTAGAGGAAGTCCGTAATAAAACTTCTCCCGCAGCATTTGGCGCGAGGATGTGTTTTCTTCAAAGAAGAAATACTTGAATTTTTCTTTCCGCATTTTCGAGCATTTTCCAGTACTTTCTCAATAGATAAATTCTCTATCGTGGTGAAATTCGCTTGGCGATATCGCTAGAATCGAACTTTTGTTACAAAAGTATTTTTCCATTGTAAAATTGAGTACTAGAAAAACTTCTCAAAAATACTTCAAATCGTTCAAAATAATAATTCGGGGTGGATGCACATTTCATAATCCTTGTATGGTCATCCCTCACGTTCTTGGCTGTCTTTGATTATTCCGGAGGATTTCATGCTTTCTGATTGAAAATTGATAAATTGGTTTTGTCAGTTGAATCAGAATTGTGTAACACCGCGTTCGAGGAACCGTATCAATTCAGAGAATATCCAATTATTTCGCGTGCTTCGATACGTCTGTTTGGGATGAGGTCATTTTCCCAGAGAGATTGCCTGAAAGGATAAAAGCAAAATATTGTTTCCTTTTTTTGCCCCTCATTTTCGACGGCACGTGATCACATTTTATGTGTTTGGGATAAGCCGCGTGGTGGCAGATGACGTCTTCCAACGTCGAGTGGGAGGTGTTCATCCCCTTGTATAGAATGAAAATTTTCCGTAATTACTCAGTTGACTGTTCAGGCGTGGATGAAAATGCCTCGCGTTGCTGAGAAACCAATAGTCTGCGAAGTATAACCTTTGTCGAAATACGTTAGCAATCGGATACCACCTACTTTGGTGTAAATCACGTGAACCAATAACCATCTATCTTTCGAAGAACCTTACGACTATAAAGAATCTAGATAGATGTCGGTATACCTGAGATGTAATTGTTTTCTCTTCCAAACTTGAGAGAGGGTCACAAATTTGTGTAAATTAAAAGGGCCTTTGTGCTATACAACGCTTCAGTGATATCAAAGGAGCTCTAATTATTTTCAGCTTCTCATCGAGATTATATATTATGAATATCGTTGGTACAATTAGTTCCCGCTATTCGTTCATAATCACGAATTTGAAAGCTCTTGTTTTCATTATAATTCATTTTCCTTGTCCACTCGATAATGACATAAAAAGCAGCGTGTAATTTGATGGATAAACAAACTTTATAATTAATGCTTCGAGGCTAATTATTGAATCAGGATAGCTGCTGCACGCGCACCATGAATTTTATAAACGGCATTAAACTTGATTGTGAAAAGCATCAGGCACTCAATTATCGGTTATTGACGTTATCGCGCAATAATAAACTTGTTCCCCTAAAAATATACCGATTTTTAGCCTCGTTATTTATTATCGATTCGCGAGGTGAATTAGTTGACTCTGAATCTAATTATAACCTTCGCCTACCTGTTTCAAAGAACTCAAAAACTATTCATCTTCATCGAAATTCGTAACACCGGAAATCGAAATGTTTCTCGAGTCTCTCGATGCACAGTAAATAGGATTTATTTACTCATCCAAGTGACAAAGGAAACGAGCGTAAGTCCCTGGATCTCCCTGCGGAAAAAGAGACAGGAAGCAGTCCTGTGCTTATCGGGTTGGATAGTCGGGCAGAATTTCCGTCTGCGTTGAGGTCAGCTCACTATTTACGAGCACACTGCGCATGTTCGAGGCTTGTCCTTGTTCTCCGTACGCGTTCATATACAAACATTTTACTTTATTTTCACTCCCTTTATGATATCCTTTGGGGGATGAGGGTTTATCCACTGCACCTGGAGGAGCCGACAATACCATGACAAATATACTCTTTAAAGCCAATTCGATTCTTTTGTCAAAAGACTTTTGCCGACTGACCAGAATCAGAGACTATTTGTCCGTTTGTCAACATCCTTTCCCACCTTTATTCTAGGTATTCCGGAATTTCGTATCTTTGTTCTCGTGTATCGAAGCCTCGAAAAAAAAGGCCTACGGACATTAAAATGTGGGTCTGATATCATTTGTTTGCCACTGAAAATGAAAATATGCTGAAAGTGTTGATTCAGTGAAACGTTTAAATAGTACGTTCCTGTTATTTTCGTTATTTCGTTTCACCGCAGGAACTTGACCATCGCGTATAGCGAAAAGCATTTCCTGTTAGTGGTGAACCTTTACAAACATCCAATCGGACCGAACGGGTGAACATATCAGAGAAAAAGGCGGCTGAGAGAGGTGTTAGCAAGATAGAATCGGATCGAATACGGAAGAGATCGTGGAAATAGGGAATAGAATTGGAATGTGGTCGTGCCAAGGACCCGCCGTAAGGCCAACCCTGGCGTATATGTTCCGCTGGTAACACTTCCGATCGAATGAAACTAACGATCACGGTAATGCGCGCGGTGTACGAAACACATTCGTAGAGCAAACAACGTAACCTCGGTAGACTTTATTTTCGAAAAATACTTTTAATTGCAGATACAATTGAAGACCGATGGCCTCGACCCGGCGAAAGCCTGGAGATTGCTTAAAGCTCATAGAGAAACAGAAAAAAATTATATTGATTAAAATCAGACGATTCAACTTACCGATCTATGGAAATCGCCATCAAGGTAAATACACTGGCGCAGATGGTGAGTACTGCGATGAACTGGCTGATCTTGCAGTAAAGATTTCCAAATGGCCAATGACTGTTGAGCATGTAGGTGTAATTGAATATCACGTTCAACGTTGAAACCATAGCATCAGCAATGCTCAGGTTTACCAGGAAGTAATTAGTCACTGTTCGCATTCTTTTATGAGCCAATACAATCCATATAACGATTAAGTTGCCTCCGGTGGCAACTGCGATCATCCCGGCGAAAAGGACAGTCCAAAGCATCTGTCGCCACCAAGGCAGATGCCATTGATTGCCCCCTGAGCCCATATCCGTTGTGTTGGTGTTATTGTAAGTGAGATTGTCGAACAACGATGAGCTGTAGTTCAACGGCCACGAAGTGGAGTCGAATATCTCTTCGAGCGATTCCATGTTTAACGATATTTTCGTGCGTCTGATCAAACGGATCCTTTTTAACTCTCACTACTGTCACAAAGGATTGATATCAGTTCTTGATCATCGATGGAATCGTGTAGTGTCTGCGTACGCTGCATTTTCGATCAATACTTAGCGATTGGTTCATTCGTCTTATCCAGATTTATAACTCGATCGATTTTTGAAAGGCTATTGAGTCGATGGTAAAATAAAAGCCCCAAATCAGGATGAACTCTTTTCTAATTAATCTCAACTCTTAATTACACTTTCAGATATTCGCAACTGCGGTTTAATTTCAATCGTTATATCCAAGAACGTCCATCTTCTCGATTCGTAATACTATTGAAATTTTGTTCATCAACGAATATAAATAAAAATAGAAGCTTTTACGTTTGGGGGAAATGCCCCCGTTCATCTATCAATTCACATAGTCAATAAAAGACCTAACTACGTTCGACAATCTTTTTTCCCTCAGTTATTCTCATTATATTTCTCATCATTCTCCCAATCCACGTCATATTTACTATAAACTCTGCGCGTGCTCGTTTCTAATTTGAGTATGTCCCTCAAATTTATTGCCCCCACATCAACTGACACTGACACTCTGCCACACGCAGTAATTCCCGTCGCAGAAATCAATGCAGAAATACAATGTGTTAATTTGGTTTGATGGTTGATTTTTGCTGATCTCTTCAGCAATATTTACGATCTTGGAATGTTTCGATGGATGCTACCATTCACTGTGGCCTTTCATTAGTTCTACAGGATAGGTATAAGGGCTTAAGTCAAGGGCTTGCATCAATGCGAACAGTCGCATAGAGTGAACATCACCCACCCGGCCCTATTGAAGCTTGTTTCCGTTTCATGCATCGACGACTTTAACAAGGTCTGGATGAGGCTATCTCGTTTTTGCCCACTTCGTCGTCACTCTCTCGCACCCTTTGGCACCCCACTCTCACTTCACCACTATACCGTGCTAAAATGCAGCTTCATGTTATATTCATATAGAATGTTATTCACCAGAAATGACCCACTTCTCGATATTGACAAGAGACGATTTTTTAAAACACCACGAACACCGGTAGGATTCCATTAAACGTTCCATTTTAAATTCAGTTTCGAATCGAATGCAGAATTCTCAAGAAACCTTTCACCTCTACTCTGCAAGTATGATTTCGTTATTCCTCCATGTGTCAACCGTGGTTATTTTATCCCTCAAATTTATCCACTCCCCTTATAACCGAGATGGAAACAGGTTTTCTGGATCACCGGTGAAAAAACTTGAAATTATTTTATCCACTTTCGTAATTGGAATGAACATGTTCTACGTGCCGCGTCTATTTCACCGAGCTTTTTAAAGTTCACGTTTTACTTGCATACATTCCGTCGTTTTGAAAGCTCTTACCATTTCCCATTTCTTCATTTCTACCTCGTGCTTGCAGCGCTAGCCACATGCAGAGCTTTGTTTGTTTTTTGTCGGTTTTACTTTCCGAATGATTCTTCACTGCAAAATGTTGTCTTCTTTCTCTTCTCTGACTGTTTTCATGAATCGAAAGCTCACTACGAATTCAACTCTCGTAGATTAAATTTCATCATTCGTATTATGAACAATTTGGGTAACTTTCGACGGCTATTTTATATCTCTCGATTTTTCCTGGTCTAGATTTCATTCGCCATCATTTATTCATCATAGTGTTTGATGTACCTTCAAGTGGGCTTCCTGAAACATAAAATAACAGTAACATTTAATTGAAATTCTTAATTGGGAAATTGAAAGCTTATCATATGGAGTTTAGTGCGATTCATGTACAAGCAGAAACCTATGACTGCACTCTTACTGTGACAAGTATGTCCTGGACATGAATAACGCTGTAAACTTGATACCATTTCTAGGGAATTGAGTCTGAACGTTGGAGTTTCAGCTGAAAACTCTTCGTTGTAAAGAATAAAATTTCAAACTAGAACTTCAGCCACTGTCTGACTATACAACGAGATATTCTACTGAGATTATCAGTCTGACCCAGGAGCCTCTTTACTACTTCTAAACAAGTTACATTAAACATAATATCTACACTGTTGCGGAGCTGTAAACGTATTTTTATCCAGAATGGAACTTCTGTCCCCGCCGAATCTGCGACCTCTTGATCCAACAATCAAACCATAAAACGAATCTAATTGTGAGAGAGTGAATATTGAAAAATGAATACACGTCAATACTCCGAAATTAGATTTGCTGCTACTACTTCGATTCCTACACGAGTATAATGATTCCCCGGAAACTCAAGCCATTACGAAAATTGAAGAAGATATTATACCAAACACGAAACGGAGGAAGTTACAGAAAAAGATTATGTCTATATCACAATCTGAAGTTGGCTCGATATACGTTCGTGCCTTTGTACTTTTTGAATGAAGCGACTCTTTGACTCATACTCGGAAATACAGAGATTGTCCCTCCCGTCCAGAGGGAAAAAGGGGAAAAGTTCTGATTGTGAGTGGATGTTGCTCTACGCGACTCAAAATCTCCCTGCTCAAAACCTCAACGTCGCCGTAATCGCGACTTGTACCACACAGCAGAATTGTTCCAAGTATTTGCATAGCAGCTGTCTAGTAATCGCGCTGAATCAGGTATTCCTGACTCTGTCCGCCAACGTGTTGCCCAAAGGGTGCCTTTGAAATATGGTTTTCCGAGAGACGAAAACGAGCGAATGCCATTACGACGACAGAGATGTAGAGTTTATAAGGGGGGTTCCATGGCATTTCACCTAAGCCATGAAGGTCACCGACGCCGATCTTGATGTCAATTTTTTTTCTCAATTCGTCCATCGAAAAAAGTGAACACGTGTTTGGCCGTTTTTCGATGCAGCCACGTTTTCTATTTTTTTTAATTTTCCAATTTTTCATCCTTTTCGCAAACGGACTTTTTTCAACTGGCTCTAACTTCAAGAACTTTGACTTTTTTCGAAAGATGATGAGCACATAAAATGTGCCAAAAAGACCGAGCTTTTCGAAAAAAAATTGCACAATATTTTCCAAGTACACAGTTCTGGAATATTTTTTATAATAGAGAAAAAATCGATATATTATTCATTTGGACACCTTCGATTTTCCTGAAACTTTGTACCTGAAATCAACCACTCACAATCAAGTTATCCTCCAAAGGAAATTATGAGCCTCGGATTCGTTCGGAAGTTACACCATCATAGGTGCCAAGAAATCGGACAAATCGCAAGAGATCTCAGGGAAATCAATTTTAACATAGAGTAGACGAGTTCTCATGTTCCAAAAATCAGTGTTTGCAGAAAAATAAAATTTAAAAAAAAATACCCGACGTCATAAATAAAAACGAAATTATAATTTTTTTACCGTGCCAAGTATATTTTCACGTACATTTATGAATGTAGATACTTAATTTTCACGTGGTTCCGATCATAAAATGAGTTGTACATTCGCGAAATTTGAAATAAAACTTCAAGTGTACGTCAACGTTGACATTATCGACGGTTGCAGCAAACAGAAGAGCGAGCTGCGGTAGTACTCATTCAGAACTCAAGCTCGCGACAAAGTATACTATCTTCTATGCTGAAAAATTTTCAACCGTATAAATGCTGAGATCTCGAAATTTCAATGAATCATCCGATAAAAAAGCGACTAGTTAAATAGTTTAACTAATGATAGTATAATATTGAAATAGTTAAGTAGTTCAGATTCAATCATTTCAATCATCAATATTCAATTTTTCATCAAGTACGCCTTTCTTGTCGAAATTAAAATTGATTTCCCTGAGATTTCTTGCGAATTGTCCGACTTTTTGGCACCTATGATGGTGTAACTTCCGAACGAATCCGAGGCCCATAATTTCCTTTGGAGGATAACTTGATTATAAGTGGTTGATTTCAGGTAAAAAGTTTCAGAAAAATCGAAGGTGTCCAAATGAATAATATATTGATTTTTTTTCTATTATAAAAAATATCTCAGAACTGTGTAGTTGGAAAAGATTGGGCAATTTTTTTTCGAAAATCTCGGTCTGTTTGGCACATTTTATGTCCTTAGCATTTTTCGAAAAAAGTCAAAGCTCTTGAAGTTAGAGCCAGTTGAAAAAAGTCCGTTTGTGAAAAAGATGAAAAATTGGAAAATAAAAAAAAAATAGAAAACGTGGCTGAATCGAAAAACGGCCAAACACGTGTTCACTTTTTTCGATGGACGAATTGAAAAAAAAATTGACATCAAGATCGGCGTCGGTGACCTTCACCGATTAGGTGAAATGCCATGGAACCCCCCATAAGTAGAAATAAAAAATTATACCGAGAGATGTATAGATGTTATGCTGGGAGAGCACCCTGTGGGATGGAAAATTTTATTTCGTGCATAAATTTGAATAAATAGCTACAGCGAAATGTACTTCGTCCGCAGAAGGTACCGGCGCTACTTCACCGTCTGTCAGTTCCTCAGAAGTGCTTAAAGCATTCAGATGTTTGGTAAGGTTCCGATTCCGCAACAAATTACTTCGAGAAAGGTAGAATGATGGCGTGGCGTTATCCGTTTGTCAGTGATTCCCTCCGGTTCCCTTGACAAGAAAAGTCTCTCGGATTTTATCGCTTTCATTTTCTTCTTTCAACCGACCGAAACCCACATCAATCGATGAAAGCACGTATGTAGATAAAAAGGGGTGGGATAACCTACACTGACCGAGGTCTACGAGGAAGCTATATCGAGTCAAGTTTCAACTCTGCTTTTCCACTTCCTACTAACTAACCTCAGCAAATTTGTACATTTGAGATACCCTACGAAGATTTCCTCGGCTGATTTCGACTTCGAATGAAATTAATCACAGTGAGAAACCCGTTAATTTAGTAGTGATGAGTTTCCTGGAATCGCGGATGCAAGCTCAGGATGCAAGAATTGTTTTCCACGAGCAACTTATCTGAAAACTTTAGCCCGTAATAACGGTAGTTCAGGAAGTCGTATTCAAAAGCCCACTCAGTTTTCACTTAGCTATTGATCCATATAATTTATTTCCCACGAAACGACCGGAGTAATTTGTCACGGGAGAATCTGGAGCCATCAATCTCACACGTCTGCAGTTAAATTTTTCGCGAAAGTTCGAGCTCGCCATAAACCCTCACAAACTGCACACTGTATAAATACTCCACCCAAACCTCGAGTATCTCACGCAGAAATATGCACGATGGTCTGTCTGAAACCCTAACGACTTCGTTTCACGATTGAAACGAACGATATCGAACCACTAATGGACTGCAGGAGGGGCTCCTGAGGTACGACGATGTCGCAGCGTTGAGTCGGTCGTAATATTTGCTCGAACCTCTTAGAATGCCTGGGTGAAATACCGTATCCACCAAGTCAACTAGGTTGCATCGACCCAAGCACTTACCTCCTAGTCGAACGTCTTGGCGTCTACGTAACACGATAGCAGTTTTGCGAAGCTACACGCTCGCGGCTAGGAGTGGAGTAACTCAGTTACATGGAACCTGACACGGCCCAGGGTAACCCCTTCACGTACCGTAACATAACTTTTGAAAGGGTTGTACAGGTTGTGCCCCGAGACTTGAAATAAGTATATTGTGACCGTGATGGGTAGCCATCGGAAGTCATCGATCCACCAATCGGTATATTGACCGAAAGCGTACAATCACTGAACCGCAAATTGGACGCATTCAAGCACTATTTCCACCGCTGCGCAATCACGCAACGAATAGTTCTAATTGATCGTCAGTTTGATTACATTCTGACAGTAAATGCAGAAGGCACTTTTTTTGTAGATAATAACGAATGACCAACGGGTTAATCGCTCGGTCAATCCGACGTACAGTCCTTCGAGGAACTTGTGAAATCTCTTGTAATCTTTGTAATCTCTACAATGATGCCGTGATAACAGACATGAGAGAGACCTACGGGATTCTTTGGAATTTTTCCCTATGCAAGTTCCGATGGCATATCTTTCAAGCTTAAGTCCGTATCGTTACAACGGATGGTGTCGGACCATCACCATCCTTTAAGCTTATAGGATAAAAGTCGGAACGACACGAGACCCACGACCTTTAAAACGGTAGTGTTTCGCTGTGCTGAAATCTATTATTCATCCGATTCACCCCACTTCAGGCTATCGCACGTATGCTGAGCGAAACCACCATGGAAAAACTGCAAAGTGCGTGCTACGTTTCAGTATATGTATATGCATTTTATTATGTCGCCTCAAGGCGTAAGTCTGAAAGCTCCATATTCAGGGGCTTGAAAATCGTAAATAATTTATCACCGAGAGGTATCTCACAAGTTTGACGACCGGTCACAACCTCCGTAGGCCTCATACCCATAAAAAAGGTAAAAAAGTGTTTTACTCGCAGTTTATCAGTCAATGGGCTCGAGCGCCCCGATCCGTCACTCCAGCTACAGTCAAGAAATGATACGGTCAATAATTGGTACGAAAATTTATGCATGTATGTATTTAATGACTGCACCTACGCGAAGACGCCATCATGCACACCTTTGTTTACAGAATTTAATTTTATTAGCCTCGAGGTACGTCATTTACCGCAGCTTTGCATATAAATTGGCAGG
This sequence comes from Euura saliciscinereae, assembly GCA_018420115.1. Taxonomy (NCBI): domain Eukaryota; kingdom Metazoa; phylum Arthropoda; class Insecta; order Hymenoptera; family Tenthredinidae; genus Euura; species Euura saliciscinereae. The sequence continues at coordinate 13,133 of JAFFZH010013150.1, forward strand.
TTCAGACCCGACAATGGAGAGATATCTGGGCGACCCTATTCGGCAATTGATTGATCGATTACCACACACTATACACCGACAAGCCATGCTGCATGAGAAATATGCATTTTATCACTTGAATCGAACACCTCCATAAAGGGGAAGGCTTTGGAAGCCGTGGGAATATTCTTTCCTATGCAACATATCCAGCCTTATACATCATTCAGATTCCATAACTCATCCGTAACCTTAAAATATGACAAAAAGGTGTCATAAAGGGGAATCATCCACCCGGAAGTATGATAGGTTTTTTACGCCAATCCGGCAGTCCAGTCAGGGCTTTTTTTCATTCAAGGACTCATCGCATGGTCCGTATAATTCATGGCAAATCTGATGAAGCTACGATCATTGATTGATCAAACGTAATATAACTTTGTTCGAACAAACCTACGTTTTGATTATTTCATACTTTTCTGCGGACTGTGAATACACAGGGTCTGCGTAACTGGGCCTTTGTCACAGGGACCAAATTACCACAGAGCTATTAATATCACGGAATGAGAGGAAACAGACGTGTAGTCTGCTAGAGGAGTTCTTGCAATCTTGGCTCGCGATTCCTGACAAAGATCTCACTTATGCAAACAGCCTGCAGTATAATTTCACCGCGCCCTTTCCCCTCTTCCGCTGTCCTGTCCACATGCTTTTACCGTTCCTTGGAACTAAGAAACTCCGTTTGTCTATTCGACCCTGTCTCTCCGGTGGCGTCGCTGCTGCGACAGGTTCAAGGAGATGGTATCAAGTTCGCAAACAGTGAACAATAGGGATTTCTTTTAAATGAGAGATATCTCCCCGAATAATTACTCGATTTTCAATATTTTGTCAAAGAGAATCTTGGCCGATGAGTTCCTAAGTTATTCTAAAGACGAAGTTTACTGTCTATAATCAGGACGGTCTCGTGAAAGAAATTGTGAAACGCGTTGGAGTATTTCGATGTTGCATGGTAATTTGTCAGCTACAGAAATGAGGTACGTTTGGAAAATTGTAAAACGTCCAGGAATTATATTAGCAGAATACTACGAGTTTGAGTGCGCATTCCTGAAGAGATGTGTTGTTTCATGGCGTGGCGCAAGAGGAGAATAGCAAAGTCGTGAAGAACAAAAGGCGAAATGCAAATAAGATACATAAAGAAAGTGTATTCAATTCTTCTGAATGCGAATCGTGAAAGCACATGAGGATCCCCCAAGCCATTGTCCACTGCAGCTGTCGGCTTTTCTGTATGTTAAAGTAAACCACTAGAAATGAAGGCTTTCGCCCAACAATGGATACAATTGTTTCTGCTTGAGACAGATTTATTCTGCGACTGCACGCAAAGCTCTTGAATTTGGACAGAGCATTGCGAGTTCAAGGAACCAATTTTTTCCAGTCCCGTCTGCTCAACTTCTCAAGAGACGCTAATTTTAAAACTGTGCACTTAGGTTATTCCGAGATTGAGTTATGTGGAAAGTTACTCACGATCAATCTGATTGTTTCAATTATAAATTCAAATGAGGTAGGATATAATCCGACGATTCGCCGCACAGATGTTTAAAACCTACTTTGAAAGCCCATTTATGTTAATATTCAGTCTTTTTATTTCCGATGCTCCTTTTACTTCGAGATTGAAGCTTTAATTTAATTTATTCATAAGCTACAGCTGAGCTCTCGTCGAGTGCTTCAATCCAGTTCCATTCTCTAGAAATAAAATAATTCAGCGTTGAATGCATCTACGAAATAGACTAAAACGTTCAACGATCGATCAGTCGCTCATGTGATGAGCTGGCGACGTCCCTCATAGACTTTAATCGAACTTTAAGCGGGGTGAAGCTACGCCACAAAACTTTAACCCCATTTTTCATTCCAGATTAACAGATTGAGGGTAAAAGTCAGCCCGCTGGTTCATCAAAGCTTACAATGATTTCACATTATTTCGAGCTATCAATTTCTATATGATTCTGCAGCTGCCATATCTTCAGGGTTATTGATATTCCGGCTCCAATAAATTGAAAACAATGGGTTTTGATAACACACGGAGCGGTAATTTTCTTGAATAAGACGTACTGATTCAAGTGTAACAATGATTTGGTTAATTGATATTGTAAACTCTGGTTCGTCACAGAATCAACGAGATAAAAGGCAGTCAGTGGGAAGAGAAGAGTCCTCAAAGACCACTTTAAGAAGCATCGAAGCTCTCCTCGATCTTGGAAACGACGATTATAATCATAATGAAATATCAGAAGAGTTGAACGATTCAGTCACCCTCATCGCGATTCAACGCCATTACAATATACCCTCGCAAAAATCAATTTGAAAATATAATACGTTATAACGACGCAATGTAACGCTTTTTTTCTTTCGGTGAGGGCATGAATCATATCTCGTTTGAACTGATATCAATGAAGTCGAGGTTCTTTCATTCGTCGTGAGGTCGGAGATATAACTCCATATGTCTGCAAGAGTGATCGTTTATGGTACAAGTCTGAAACCGATGTAAACCATCGACGTATGCTGTCATAGCTAACAAATGGAGAGTGCGAGCCTTGAGCGATTTGTGACATCGTTAATCATTTACAACAGGTCAGGGTCATTTACTCCCTGAATAGGACTGGCCGATCGTGAATGCCACGCGCGCCTAAATCAAACACATGATCTTACCCTGTGTGAAACCATATCTCTATCCAATACAGTATGCATTCCAGTTCACATGTGCATAGATGCATACATCCCTGCATAATTCCGCGGTTGAATTTCGCACCAGGCATGGAAGTAATGTTCGAATTGGACAACGTAGTTCTGGGACGAAACGATTGAAGAGTTGTTTTTATGGCCCATTTCAACGTTGAGGTGTGCTGCAGGTCTCAGTAATTAATTCCAAGTGAGGATCCTGCTTTTGTCTGTCGGGGGATATGAAATGGAATGGAAGGGATTTATTGCTAATGAATGAGAAAAAAAAACGGATTCTTTGGGAACATTTTTTAGAAAGAATGGTGAAAATAACCGAGGCAGACGCTGTCACGGGCGAAGAGAAACCCGGCTCAAATTTTCCTTTCAACCAGTTCGATGGCGCTTCCGATAACCGAGATAATGTGCCTCTTCACCTTCACGTTCTGTCACGATTCACCTCTTCTTATATTATTTTATGAGAATTTTGGCGCCTCTTGGTTCGGCTGGATGATCGCAATTTTATGGTCTCTTACACATCTCAGATGATACTGAACCGCGTCTACCAGAAAATTTTGGTGCTGAAATGTTCATGGTACGTGACATGAGTCTGCTTTCGTATATTTTCCAATCAATTGAAAAGAAATTTTGTTTGACCCAAAGTTTTTCCAAGTCTCGAGGCACTCGTGAACGTAAATCGTTTATCCGTTTAACCAGACGAATCTAAACGTTGAAAATTGATGCTAGACTTAAGCTTAAGCCTAACCTTCTACCAAATACCCGCAAGCTGTGGATAATAGCTGTATTTATTCGTACGTATTATATGCGAAATTGCACCGAACCGTTCGCGAGCAGACCGAAAGGGATGAAGCGGCCTTAGAATACGGCCCACTTGTGCGAGGATTTTTATCCTAAAGTCGGCTGGCTCGATAATGGTTACACTTCATTATATTTGGCTGGCTTCTTTGTGGAAAAGCTATATGAATCTTTCTTTGTTGGATCCACACAATGCACGTACCTATAAGCGGCCGATCAATTACTCAAATTACAATGAAAAAAAACTCCATGAAATTGAATGAGACTTCAAAATTTTGCTCGAGATACGTGAAACCCTGGAAATACCGTCTCGCAAACGTGTAGATGTCGCAGTGGAATTTATACAGAACGGACATGAAGTACGTAAAAAATACTGCACCCCAGCTGCATCAAGTAATGCATCAACTGCAAGGGATATGGCTTTAGCTGTAGGCAAGACATCCTTGGAAATAGATGCGAATAACGTCAAGTGTGTCGAAATATGAATGATCGAAAAATTCAAGTAATTATTCAGACAGATTTATGGTCTTTCGATTTTCAAAAAAAAAAAATTCTATAGATAAGAGACCGGATGTGGCGGTGTGGTATTTTTCACTTGCGCCCTGCACCGTTTTTCGGTTTACAAATACTATAAATATTCTTGCTCTAGAAAACGGGGTCACACAGGGTAAACCGAGCTAAGCTGAAACTCTTGTATCTTGACGTCGCAAATGGAATCTTCTTTCATTTTGGAATAAATTCATTCGCTTTAAACCATGAGATATACGAGCCCAACCCTGAAGCACGTGCACGCGAAACTTCTACAGTCGATAAAGAAAAGCGAGATGTAAACTTTTGGCTAAGTGAAAACTCGAACAATTTAGGACAGAGTCAGTCTTCTTTTCTCAGAGTATTCAGGCACCTCTTTTCATGACTAGAAGGTCAACATTATACTCAATAAACAGCAAACATACAATTTGACCATCATCCAGCAATCATACCATTAGAAAATTGAAGAGTGATATGGTACGTCAGGCAGAGACACTAAAGTCATAGCTGCAGAATAGTGGCAAGTCATAAGCTATTGTTTTACGAGTGTGAATTGCACCATGTATAGTCGTCTGGATTTGTCGGACGAGAGTTTCTAAGTCCTTGAGAACTCTGAAGTACGACTTTTGCAGCAAATTCAATCGTATAAACTGAATCCAAGCTTGCTTGACATCAGCCCTTTCAACCCCATCTCACAATCACAAATGCTGACAAGTTAACATTTTTCGGTTAATTATTTTTTCTCTTATCGTTACCATGATATCGCACTGATCAATACGTTATTATTGAAATGAGATAATAGTGGCTGCTGAAAAATCGATTTGCATTGGCCATGACGTCAGAAGTCACAATTCCAAAGCCATATTTGAATCACCTCACCTAACTTTCAATAAACGGTGAAAAGTAGGAGATTTAAAGTGCTGAGCGAGGATTGGGTTCCCACAATTGACGCTAGATGGCAGGCTTGTCGTACCGAATAGTGATGTCATAGCATGGCGCGAAATTGGAATCGACAATATATGGTCCTTTTCTATTCCACCCTCTTGCAGTTTCGAAATTACCACGCATTGAATTCTTTCGTGCCCTGAGGGTGATCAATAACGACCCTTGCCTGAGGCTGAAAACAGGTTTTTTATGTCCTTTCGTGCTCCACCACCGCATCCCGAAAGGTCTGAATAAGTATCGCGGGTGGTCGTATACCAGGGAGCGGACGTTGCTGGGAAAACAAACTAGATCTAGCCGTACCTGTATGGACTAAGGAAATCGGTTCGACCTTTGATTCTTCAAGATATTATCGTCCAGATAACAGTGTACAAACCTTTCCTTCGATTGATGCTCACGATAATGGCTCTGCGCGTGATTTATACCATCCATCAAAACGATCTAATCGAACGTCAGAGGTTCATGACCGGCGTAAGTACATAATTATGACTAAGGGCAATTCTCTTGCAATTTGAACTTTTATAATTCACTCTTTCGGATTGATGGTCTACCAGTCCGTAATATATCAGGCTCTAAATTTTGTCCGTCAATCTCTCATCATTGCTTCCGTCCCTTCGCAGCCGGTACTGTTTAATATGCAACCACGAAGAGAGGGAGTATTGCTGATTAATGTAGAGGCAGGTGCCTTGCTGATAAATAGCACCGTTATTGTTTCTTGCTCACCTAAATTAAGATCGATAGACTTATCGTCAGCGGCTCGAGGAGATCTTACCATTTTATATCATCACTGTACAGGGCTGTGGGAATCGTGGAAATGCGAGTTTCGCCGAATGAATTCACTACTCTACGGATAGTGGAGGCTTCCCAATGAAAAGACGAGGGTATATCTTGATTCAGACCGAAATCAATTCGCCTGACATCCTGCGATCTTGGCCACCGGCCCTGCGGGAGGAGACATCTCCGTTGCTCCGCATGAAAGAGGCTTATCTTGCCACACGCGGATCCGAGCGAGACTGCATTCTATTCCTTTATTTCTTCTCTCCAACCCCAGGCTCTGGAGTCTAGGATATCTCCTGAATGTCTGTCTTGTTTCAACTTTAGTTCTTTCTAAAGATTCCCACGACACAACCGTGTTCTTCGCTGTCTCTCTGACACAGAAAACTTATCTGTGAAACTGTTTTACATTCGAATGTCGACACCGCACGGCAGAACTCCATGCTTTGTCGAACTCGTGGAGGGAATTCAATTTCGCTCTTCCACCAATAGCAATCGGAATGATAACAATATTGTATCAAATCTGCACGGAGAGTATTCGCGATTGTAGTTCAACAGCTTTGGTGCTGATTCCACCTGTACAAGTTCAAAGTGTATGTAGTACATGTCAAATTACCCTTGAAGAGGAAAGTTTAGCCGCTTTTCGTCCGCTTGAATTCTGAGGTAGTGCTATTCGGGCGGAATTTGATATCCGAAGAATGTATTATATACTTTTCAATATTATCAGGAGAATTTTATCGGAGGAAGTGCGTTCGATCGTACGCGAATTTTTTCGACGAATTTACTATTCGTAGACAACTTTCCAATACTTCATGCTCGTCGTATATCAATTTGTACAATTCGAGAACATGCAAAATCGTAAACATGACTATTCAGTACGCAATTTGATTCGACAAGTGAAATAATAAATCATCGATTATTTGGTATCGTCATGTGAGAACTGACTTCAACGTCAAGATATTGTTATGTGTGTGATCAGACAATCTCTAGTCAATTCACTCACTTTGTAGAATGTAACTGAAATACCTCATGAACCTTAATTTTCAAAAAATAATGATTCAATGTTGATATTGTTTCTGAATTTCCAACCACGTTTTAATCATCAACTGAAGAGTGATAGATTAACTGATGGATAAAATGAAAGCAGACTAAAAAAAGGTTAAACCTGCTCAAATATCCCCGCGAAGTTGAATAAGATTGATTCGTTTGTTCGTGTATTAACGTTTTAACGACTTTAATACTGTCAGCAGCAACGAGATAATAAACTTATATTGAGTGATTAAATTCGAACCCTGACACGTGATTGGCTGATAATATACTCAATTTTCGATAAAATTAATCATCTAGCGAATTGAAACTCATTGTCATCTCATGGACTGCAGTCATAAATTATTCGAATATCGACTTCATACAATGAGTCAAAATTTATGGAATCCTTAGACGGTTATCTTGTCCTCCTCAGTAATAAGACTAACTCAACTTCTAACTCAAATTCTAATTGTACCTAATAATGTACCGTATGTGCTTCAACTTTGTGCGATGAAATCAAATTCAACATTTAGATTAGTTTTCTCTGATGCTATCTCGAATTCAATTCACTTCTATACTGATTAAATATTGACTGAATCGACAATTACATATGTGCAAGTAAGTTCACCAAAATTCTGAATCAAATTCGATCTCGGTTTCATTGAAAGGGTCATTTTTATATGAATACTCTTTTGTAAATATTCAAAACACCTCAAAAAGGCTTGTATAGTATGAAAAAGGACCCTGGTGTTGCGATGTCAGCGTACAAAAATTTTGAAGAAAAAAAATTACCGTTTCCAACCATTTCTTTCTAAGAGAAAAAATATCAAAATATTCTTCAACCCGTATATCAGGAGTGTGTCGACAGAAAATAGATCAAATAGTGATGGAACAAACATCTGTTCACTGCATATACTTTGTCATCCCACGGTTCTACCACACAAGTGCAAATATCAAATGGCGATGCTAGGTTTGTTCAAGAGAAACTTGAACACACTTCGCACGAACCATTTACACAGAATTTTATCACGTATGCACGTATCGATAAGTGCAAGGGTTTTTTACATTTGCTGCACTTTTAGTTCTGCTTTCACAGTATTGGTTGCAATAAACTTCGACCTATCGTGAATGATGATCTAATACTGAGTAGCTTTGTAAGATTGTTATCAAAAATGATTTCTAAGTAACCAACTACTCAAATTGAATTGATTCGAAGCTATTCATTTCTTTTTTCTTTTTTTTTTATGAAAAACTAGCTATTGTAACTTGTATTCCATGTGCACATCTAGTCTTCGTTACTAATTGTTATTAGAAATCAGTGATTCAATCATTGCCAATATAATATCACGTATCTGATTATCGAATGCAAATATATGCTATTGATACAGCTTGCGTGGTATTAATTATCTTGAAGTTTACAGCGTACCTGAACCGAGGGATCGATTTCAAATCAAATCGATCAAAAATCAGATAGAGTCCAAGTTATAAAGTTCTTTAGGTATCTTTCGTATTTTTCAGTCACGCATACAGACGTGACGGCGATGAAACGAAGAATTCATTCTCTCCCTTATCTGATATCAGACCGAATCGTCATTTCCAGAATGGATCTATAACTAGTCCAACTCTAGATCCATCAACCTAAGCTCTGTCAATTTATAATCTGATCCTCAAGTTCAAGTAACGAAGGCCCAAGGTCTTCGAGCTTTTACGACCCCGTGTGGTAACCAAGAAAGTAATTAAGTCCAGTCCAGGAAGAAACAGTAATTCAGAAATCCTCGAACTAATGGTCACACCATCCTAATGCTCGACAGAGCCAATAGGTTAATCGAAAGAAACAGTGTCCAATTTGGTGTAAGAAGTATTTCTCCAGTTTTTCCCCCGTTCGTTAAAAATGAAGCTGGCGTATAGCAGAATTCTCCTGGCTTTACTCCAGGGAGATGAACGGTTGGGCCATTCGAGGATTATGCACATAACGAACAGTTGATGCGAGTATAGCTATGGTGGTAGAAAATAAAGGTATACTTGTAGTTCAGATAAATTCGCGGGTTGAGACTCTGATGATTTAAGAAGGTAGCGAAATATCATAAACGAAAGGGTATCGTCGACAAAGTAGTTTTTTTGCTTTCTATATTAGCGAATGTTTATGGCAGCAGTTTAAATTTTTATTGGTGAAAAATGAAAAGTACGGTTCAGAAAGACGTGGGGTGGTTAAAACCGCCTGCAGACAAACGCTATACGTTTGGCATGATAAAGTTTTATCACGGTTATTCGTTGGAGCCAATTAAGTGTGAGGGAAGTCTAGAGAAACAGTGTACTCTGCAGTTTACTTATGTACAAACTATACCCTAGCTTTTGTCTACTAAGAATAACGAGCACGTTTTGTTTTGCATTTTGTATATCCACAACTGGAGTTCTCCAGTAAGTCTTCTCATTGTTTCATTTATGCCTGATTGCCCTACCCGAAGATATGGAGGTACTTTATTTCTTCAGTCACGATAATAACGACCGCTATTTTTCTCAAGATCACGTAGCTTCAGAACAAATGGTCGACGTTAACTTATACGAGCACACAATAACGCATCCTGGATATAATTTATACTTTTATTATGTGACTTATACAGGCCAGTTGATGAATCAAATTATGACAACCTCGAAGAGTGCTTATCCGCCAAACTAAATATCAGTCGGTTAAGTCACACATAATTTGAGATGCGGTCGAAGGGTTGGTCATGATCGATCGACCCTTTTATAAATTACGAGACTTAATTTCATTCCAATTATTGTCAAATCGATGGACAAGCGGGCACCAAGATTCAATTTCGTTTCAGAAAGTACTTTAAAAATTACGACTCAAGTCTGTGCCAGATATTTTTTCATCACAAAGTCAATCCCAAAATGGAGTGTAAGATTGATGGTCGTATTTTACTTCTCTATACCATAAGCCCGAAGTAAGAGGTCCCTTGCCAATTCTGTGGCCAACCGAGTATTAGAGGCTTTCGAAAAAAGTCCAACTCTCTATGCTTCAGCTTGAGATTTATGTAATTAATATAATATGTATATGCTATTTCAAAAGGAACTTTACGCTGATCCAATTCATACATGAATGTAAGACCCCCCAAAAAGCACCTTTGGTGCAAAAACCCTCGCCAAGTACATTA
>JAFFZH010013150.1:28055-56372 GCA_018420115.1 Euura saliciscinereae
GTTCGGGTAAATAGACTCGGTGAGTCTACGCGCGGCGTTTAAAAAAAATTTTTTTTTAATGTACTTGGCGCGAGACTCTACCGAGTCTCTTGATGGTCTTCATTAGCTGTAATTGAGTTGAAAATGATGGGAATATTTCAAAAGCACGTGCATTATGTTTACCACATACATTATTGATATTATCTGTAGGTATAAACGATTGACTTGAACTTCGATAAAAATAGTGTGTAATTATAATCGCTTTTAAGTATAATAAGGCACAAATAACATACGTGCCTTTCTTTTCCGATCGACTATTCGTTACGTCAATTAATTCGAATGTTGATTCGATAACGACGAAGCGTCAATCAATCAATATTGCCTCCCCGGCATATATTTCACTCAAATTGAACGTGAATTGAGGTTTTTTTCGTACTAGCAGTGTATACTATACAATAATTGGTATATGAAATATGCATCGACTGATGCCAAGTCAAGCCAAATCTTGAATCGAGATTCAGACTAGAGGCCTTAAAAACGCAACAAGTGATATTTTCATACAGCCGCCAGCATTCTTGGGAGAATTTGACTTAAGAAACGTGCCGAGTAACGCCGCGAAATAAGGGTCGTGACAGCTATTCGATTAGGGTATTTGAAATTTCAACCGAATTGCCAGTTAAAATATTTCTTACAAAACGTGCAGGTATTCCGTACAAAGTACAGAAGATTTGTACCGAATGAACGATCCAGTAGATCCTATGGATTTTTTCGACGAATTTTTCACCCACAGGGTACGATGGGACATCATTTCAGATGAAGTAGTAGCCCAGCAACGTGTCCCTTTTTTGCAGATTTGAATATACATATATGTACACAAAACCTCTCGCAGAGTATCCTAATACACTGCCATTGATTAATAGCGGTTGCTCTAAGTGATGGTATTTTGTGAGTGTGGAATATAGACCTGACTAACCTAAATATCACATTGTGGATGTCTACTTGAGTGGTTTTCATCGACGAAGAAGTATTATTACAACTACAGTACTGCCTAGGACACTGTGACCTTCACCGCTGTTATCCCTATCAACCAGGCAGGTACCAAACTGAAGTAGCTCGTGGCTAGTTTAGTCTAGGTTGAGATGGAATTTTCACTTCACAGCAAGCTGTGTATGGTTGAAATGAAAATCATTCCGGATATCAAATGTTCATGAAACTCCCTGTACAGATCTGTTTGATCCTTATCTCTCTAAGTTGAGGATGTAGGTATTGCGGTACAATCTCAACCAAAAGTGATCCTCGTCGACAATATTAGGGACTTCGGGAAAAGACAAAAATCGGAAAAAAATCAACCACAATCAAGATGATAAGAGTATTCATTTTCAATAATAATAATAATGCCCAAAAGTTATCAACAAATTGTTTAAACAAAACATTGTTTCACAAATTTGCTGGTAACGTTTTTTTTTTCTTCATCTCAAATGAATGCCCTATTTTTTCTGAATACACATGCATATTTTTTAAGAATTTTGTCACTATTTTGAAATTTCCGTTTTCAAAAATTTCCAAATTTTGAAAAATGAAAAAAAATCTGAAGTTTGGATATGTTTTTGTGAAAACGATGTAGATTACAATTTCGAAGTCTCCGGAGCGTGGAACAAATAGTTTCGTAAATACAGCCTTTACAAATTTTCGGAAATGGAAATTTCAAAATGGTGACAAAATTCTTAAAAAATGCATGTGTATTCAGAAAATTAGGGCATTTATTTGAGATGAAAAAAACACAACGTTACCAGAGAATTTGTTAAACAATGTTTTGTTCAAACACTTTATTGATAACTTTCGGGCATTATTATTATTCAAAATGAATACTCGTATCATCTTTATCATGGTTGATTTTTTTCCGATTTTTATCTTATCATGAAGAACTCAATTTGCTGACGAGAATCATTTTTGGTTGAGATTGTACGGCCAATACACCCGTAACGAAGATGACGCTTTCAAGACAAACAAATCATAAGATGTCTGAAGTCTGACATACTTATCCAAAGTACATATAAATATCTTTGCGTTGTGTCGGGGAGCTGTCGTTGATTTAATCTATTTATCTTTCCGTCCTAACCTCGCGCTAGGAAGTTGTCTCCTACGGTTTAACGATAAGTTCGCAACCTTGAGTTAAACGGATAGTAGTACGGTTATTCAGAGGTTGAGGGTTAATACAGTTCTCAGTGTGCGAAGACTGCTGCTATAACCGAAGAGATTCATGGATACGCAGAAGCCTGAATGAAATTCCACTGCAGAGAGGAAAAAGTCTGCGGCTTCTCTTCTCCACAGGCTCCAACGAATAAATATTTAGAACCCGAAAAGCTTACGGCTCACAATTTACTCTGCTTTGATCAAAAAGAAATCTATTCTTTGAGTCTCGTAAAAAGATGCTGACATGGTGGAAGAGCGAGTACCCTCTCATAACTATGCAATAGTCAGAACCCCCATTTTTGTACTGTATACTTTTAGCGAAACCGTGACCTCATAATCTCACATTTTTGGTAAGCTTGTTTTAGTTTTTTCGGAAAATGGCAATTTACAGCTAATTTCGGATAAACCGCGCATAAAGACTTTTCACGGCAGTTGTCATGCGCAGTTCGTGAGTTTTCTAACTGCCTCAAAAACTTTGTGAGGAACCAAAGGCTCTTGTTCCTTAATTCGCAAACACTTACACACACAGAAATGACGATTAGACGGATTTTTTCTCTCTTTGTCATTTTCGAAAATTATAATAAGAGTTATCTCATTCTCAGCACCAGCAGGCGGAGACATTCTGTAGTTGTTATCGCTTAGTGGGGCAATATAATGAGGTACGGTATAATTATCGATTTAATTAAGTCGGAGCGGGCGTACACAATTACTAAGCATTACTCAATCAAAGCTGTCCCCTTTATTTTTCGATACCCAGGGTGCAGTGAGACATACAATCTTTTTCAGTCCCTGGTAATGTCGTTAAATATTCAGACAGTCTCGTACTCCACGAGACATTATCTACCTATATAGGGAAAATTCTGCAAAGCCAGAAATCGTTTTGACGTATCGTTTCGGGATGAAAACTTCATTGTTTGATAACTCACCACCTTCGTTGTGAATCACAGCATACTCAGCTATTTCTCGGTCGGAGGGAAAAACGAAAATTATGGCATGATTCCATTTTGTTAACTTGAGATTTAGTTCCCATTAAGAAACGCTGATCTACAGTAATGGACCGGCTTCGCAATATTTCAGAGAATATTCCGCCCTGTGAATATGGCCGAATCCTTCCTGAGGATTGTCACACAATTTCAGGGACCCTAACTTTGTTGTTTGAAAAATTTCCGTTCATTGTCAGTGGCTGCAGGCTATTGTGTTTTAGAGTAATCTCTGCGCTCATGACTTTTTAGTATGTGATATGCCTTGGGGGAAAATGTCGACCCCACGCGTCCATCATACCCCACAGTTCCCCTTTAATTTATTTGGTGATTTATCATTTCATAAACAGCGGCTGTGTGCCTAAGCTCTCATAAATCTGATGTGCTTTATTATCTCTGTGGAAGCTTTTATACGCCTTCTTGAAATCCTCTTAATTCTGTCTAGTTTCTAGTCCCACCTTGAATCGAAGAGATGTTGGTACACATCACATTAGCATAATGATCGTTATCTGCTTCTCACAGATATGGCCAAGGGATGAGGCGTAGATTCATTAGTTTCAAGAATCCTACCGGTAGAAATTTAAAAGCTTTTTATTCCCCTCATTACTTTGTTTATTTTCTGTCTAGTCTGACTCGAATAATTGTCACTCATTGAAGAGAAAAATAATTTTCATCTGCTGAACGATAAAATAAAAGTTCCAATCACCACCGACTTCGGTTCTAATTTACTCCTTGTTAGAGTGCCGCATAAGTGTTGTTAAATTCCAGTATAATTCGGGAAATATCATCAATTAAGTTTCACCGTCTTACTTAACGGCCACTAAGTTCCATTTCATTTTCGAGTACTTTCTAACTCTGAGTTGTATGTTCGAACTTGACTGCGAAGATGAATAGCTGATAATATAGAAAATTCTTACAATTTTGATAAATTTATCGCCATGACCAGGTGCAAGGGATTGGAACAACTTCATGAACCAGTACACTGAGGTCTGGCTTATTCCTCTCGTTCAGTCTGCCCTCTAACCTTCCGTACTTGAAACTTCGCAAAACCCTCATCAGAAGAACAGACACAGCAATCACACGGAAGAGAAACCAAGGACAGTATGCTCATCCTGAACTCAGTTTGAACGACAAGGACCTGGGTAACTAGCTGGCTACGATAATGACCCTAGTAATCCATGTCTTGCGGGTCTGCAGAACTTTATCAAGAAACTCGAAGAGAGTTTTTGAAGGTCATTCAAGAATGCTTTTTTTGTAGATAACAGTATCTCCGTTCTCGTTCATCAGACCATGTGGTGTTCAAGATTGTTTCTGTAGTGTGGAAAGTCATCTGACAAAGGAATAATTCACAATTGATGTGACAAACTGTTAGCCCAACGATGCTACAGTCGAAAATGTGAAATTTATAGGTTCAAAATGTATTAGGACAATAATTTCTATTAATTTTCGTTCCTCCTGACGGGCCCTCGGTACATTAAATTCCTAACAGCTTCATTCTACTCTGGTCCGTAACTCCTTGAATATCCAAAATGAGGGTGGCACTAATGATGTACGGTACAATTTATTCTGCTCAAAAGTTATAATCTTATCTCTCCACGCTACCGCTACATCGAGGAGTAGGTACGCAACTCGGTGAAAGTTAAATTATCTAATAATCAAAAACGAAAGGCCCGGGCTGTGCTCTCATCAAGGCCCTAAATTCTTTGTCGACGGGGTGACCACCCTTGAAGTCAGATGTACATCTTGCTGAAAAGTCAGATGAAGTCTGTTGACTCCATAAAGTCTTAAAGTCTTGCAGTCAGGCAAACGGTCGATCGACGAGTGACTTTTTATGCTACAGAGCGATCATTTAAGCATTGTTTGATATCAAATTCACAGAATTGTGTACGGAATTTTGGCTTACACTCCCCCCCCCCCCCCCCTGTTATTTCTGATCAATAACGTATATACGGTCTTAGGAAGGTTAGACCAGATACCGGATAAATTGCCAGACCCTTTATACCAAGCATTTCCGCTCAGTGGGGCATTCCCATATCAGAATTTTTGGATCGCTCATAAATTCTGGGCCCTAATACCGCCTCGTGTCCCCAGCTCGGGAGATATTCGCATATGAGCTTAGATTCTGGGGCGAATGTTTCGCTCGTGTAAAGCCATCCTTGAAATTCTAATCCTCTGTGGCATGAAAATATTTACATATTTCACCCCGAGTTATCGAATGTTCGCGTGGCTTCCAGGGTGAACTTTGCTCCATATAGCTATCAATAATTATTACGGAATTACTTTGAGGAATGATTATCAAATTCGGGACAATGTGTTGCGCCTGGTTAATTGAAAGACGATGACTACCTAGGGTGAAGCTTTCAACTCTCAGATCGATATCGTACATTGACAGGACGGAATAACACCTGTCCGAACATTTTTGAGAAGGGCGTAATGGACGTTTTGCTTTTTTCAACGACGAGTGACGTCTGACTGCTCGTTAAGCCGAGTTGAAGCATTCAGGCTTGAGATCGAGTGGAGGAATGACGTCAAAGCATCCAGTGTCATAAACTCGGTTACCGGCATCGAAGAGATTTCCATTTCTCGTGAAATACTGTAAGCAGCTTATTGAAAATTATTGGAAATGCTTACAGGCGAATTTGTCTGATCATATAAATTCCACTGTGTGTGGTAGTTGCCCGAAGCCTGCCTTTGTAAATGCAAATACCGTAAGATTAGGTATAGCCTGGAGATCTCTGTACTCCAATTCTCCTCAAGTTTCTCCGGCTGCCTGTGCAGTATTCTTCGCTTTTCCCTGATCCGTTCCAAACTCGAGTCCCACACACGAGATTCTTCATCCAGAACTGAGAAATACATATGAGAATAAGGAAAGCTTGATGAAACTTGCAGAGTCTCGGCGTTACGCAGGTTACAGAGCTTTTCGCACCGCAATATTTCGCTCATAAGTTTGAGGGTGGAGTCGATCGAGCCGAAGCCCCTCCGACATAGAATCATGGATTTCCCATAAATATAGAATTTCCCATTCCGTTTCCACGCCGTGGATCGAACTGAAAATTGGAAGAATTCCTCACAATACCAAGCCGACTTCTAGGCGGTTTGCTTCCTTGAAATTTTATCTCCTGCCAGAAACGTCCTATGTATGCAAATGTCCTGCGAACTTCATCATTATATAGAAGCTCTCATCCTGGGCCGGTGCAGTATCTCACGTTTCACACCATTCAAGATATTTCACACCCCTAATTTCCCGTGTGTTCATAATCACACATTGAAACCAGTACACAATTCAATAGCTTAAACCACTGACTAACCAGCGGATAATTAACCATCGTGAAATTGACAGTAATCAGCAATTATCGTCACCTCAAATATTCCAAGATGGTTATTCCATAGTTTCAAACTCACGCGCCGTCAGCTTGGCCTGAAAATTGACGTCACATTATCAAGCCATCATGTTGGGCGTCAGGGTGTAACATTTTAATTAAATCTCTCATCAGGTTGGTTCGCGTGAGACTCTGGATTCAAGAGACCGATCGCTCCCAATTACATAAATCAAAATAACCGTTTCAACGCACGTCGATTAACCCTCAGTCGAGACACGACTTCAAGAACATATACCATTACCGTGTTCCGTTTACTACACCCCCCGCCGATTCAAGCCGATAGTCCCTTCCGATTGAAAGCATCATACAAATGTAATTTTTTTGAAGACCTGATTGAAAAGTTGTAGCATCGATTCCTGTGTAGCGTGCGTGAAGTACCCTATTAAGAACATTGCACAGAAAAACAAACCGTTGCGCATGCCCACATCCTAAATGATCTACATTCCGCCCTCGAGCTGTTTCCGCCCATTCGCACTTCTGAATAATTCCGTCGCTTTGGATATCACCTACTTTCCGCACTGCGTACACAGTCTTCTCTTAACTTACCAAAAACAAATTGGCGTAGACGACGCTGTCCCTTGAAAAACATAATGGCTAGAGTGTTTGATCGGTCACTCAGAAATGATTACTAATTAGATGGTAGCTTTCCAACGGGTGAGAGTGTAATTTGGCAAAGTGCAATATAATGTGTAGATCAATGTGTCAAGCCACTAGCCAAACGACACGTACACATGATACTTCCTGCCCCATTAATCGCCCCAAATACACCCTGGCCACTTTCGGTGGGATCCACTGACGTGTTATTGATACATTACAAGCTCCACTCCACCCGTAACAAGGGTTAAGCTCCTTCATGTTTTCCGGAATTATCAGCTACTTGTGGAAGTAAAATAACATCTAATTTTCTAAAGTATATATATTGGTGAAGATTAGCTCGGTTGGGTCAGACAGCGCGAAGCAGATAGCAAGAGCCTCTACACCGATTGCGATATACTGGATCGTAATTCTTGCTCAGACGAGTATAGATTTTGCTGAGTCTGTCTATACAATGGAAAAAGGTCACTCTGAAGTTTTTTCATGATATAGAAAGAGCTGGACTATATTGGCCCCTCAGGTTGAGACCCAGGATCTTTTTTCTCTGGCTCCAAACCCTGCCGGTAATTCTTCAACATGAGGTAACTTACAAAGTTGGTTGCCGAAGGCTAGCTCGTCCGATCCACGGGGAATTAGAAACGTCTATGACCCCACTCAGACCCTCCCTGCTACTTTGACCCCCTGTACAAATACCTAAGCCGAATGGTTACATCGTGTCTGAGATTGTGCCTAATAATACTGCAAATAGTCCACATCAACGCAATGGAATTTCGGAATCGATTTCAAGTTTTGTGTGGATAGTCAGACGTTCGGTCAACGATAGATTCATCATATTTTCTACACTTTGTGTGGTGAATCATTCTGAAGTATTGTCGACTGCTGAAAGCAGGAATCTCACTATTCTATGAAGTGCAAAATGTTCGGTTAATTGGAGAAAAAGAACAACTTGGTGGATAAATTGTGAACGGTACAACATCTGGTTCCACAGGATAAATTCTCATTCGATGTATCTGACGGTGTTGGCTATACAAAGCGAGTTGCTAGTGAGAAAATTAAGTCGAGTTTCTGGCCCGCGATGTGAAACAGCATAGCATTAAGTTTCGTGCGAAATCACCTCGAATATAATCCTATTAGAACCAAAACGGAAGCGACATTTAATAGAGGGGGAAGAAAAGCAACCCATTCACACCTGGCTCTGCGTACACGGAAAAAAAAGAACTGTTACACTTACAAAATATAGTGTAAATTTTACAAAAGTCCTGTGCTAAATAGGGGACAAGCGAAGTCTTTTGTTACGTCAACATGGGTAAACTTGTCAACCGAGTTTAGTTGGGATGACAAAAGTGTTTTGTCAAATGAACAAATGCAGTACATTCATCATAGCTGCAGTCACTTGTTATTCTTAGAACATAAAATTGTAATATTCACAAGAGCATGTAGTTGAGATGACTGTTGTCTTCTGTAGCCGTAGCACTAAACTATAGTTCGAATGACAAGAGTTATACTGCTGACCTCAGTATTTTTGGTTGTTACTTCTACAAGACGCGAGAGTAAAAATTGCAAATGTAAATGGCCGAAACTAAAATTCAAATAAAAAGAATTTTTTTTGCGTTTATGTTGTGAGATATGTCGAGTATAGGATATTTTAATACATATTTAAACATACATGTAAAGAAAAACGCATTTCAAGTCCGCTGTGATAACTTTCGCAATTCCTAATCCTAGTCGGGGGTTTGAACCGGGACGCTCACCGGTGATCGCATTACGAGTCGCACGCCTTAACCACTACGCTATACCATCGCATTAGTAGAGAATTCAAATTTGTTCTATATATGATTTCTGCAGATGTAATAATGAAATTGAGTTGGCGTATCACATTTTTAGTAGATTTACGAGAAAATCAGATTGTTTTTTTCACATATTTGAAGATTGTTTTTTTGTTGCAATATCAGATCAACGTATTCCAGTAGTAAATTTCGAGATAAAATGCTGTGTTGTGTTGATGAACGGGATTTTTATGTTAAAATTAGCAGCGTTTGTGTTGTACATGCGCACTCTAGTACCACAACCAATGCTCGGTGACTGGAATTTACCAGAGAGCCATGCAACAGTAACTACTACCCAAGTCCCAAATTACTGTCGCACATGAGTAGATGGCACATGATCACTCTTGTATCACAGGCAAAGTTCAGTTACTGGAATTGACAAAAGTGCAATGTCACAGTTACTACTCTCTAAGTCTCGAATTACTGTCGTACCTGAGTCAATTGTACATGCACACTCTAGTACCACGATCAATGCTCGGTGAATGGAATTGACAAAAGTGCCATGTAACAGTGACCACTCTCTGAGTCTCAAATTACTGCCCCACAGTTGTTAATATTACTATTTGAGTAATGTTGAAGAACCCTGTTAACACAATAGATGCCCGGTGTTATGTGTACAAGCTTCCAATGTAAGGCTTACTGAATATTCTTACTAAAATACCCATGTAAATGTAACAATAGCGGCGTGTGGATTTACATGATAACATAGTCAAAATGACTTTCTCTACTGTCAAGATAACAAATAGTCAAGTAAATTTTTTTACAAATCTTGTTTTGTAACTGTAGCAATTGTATTTTTTCCCGTGTAGAGCGTGATGGGTGCCTGGTCTATTAGTATATTCATAGAGTTTGATACATTAGACACTTCTAGTTTCCAACGAATGTACATACATTCAAATCTTCTCCAAGATCCCAAAATCCTCGAGGTCTCAATGGAATCTTTCTTCGAGGAAAATTCAGCCTGCACCTTTCAATCGCGAATCGTGAACGTCTTATGGCCTTAAAAAATTGTATCTTGGAAGGCTTGTCCAATCAGGAAACTCAGACTATTCATTGTAAGCCGGTGATTAAGGGGTGATCAGAATACTTGCAAGACCCCATTACTTTTTTCCAGTGGGATTAAATCCCTATCATAACCAACCGTGGTTACAGATACAGATCTTGTTCGCAATATCCATGAACAATCAGAGCTGCTTATATCGTTCGATGTCTCTGAAAGCAGGTACCGCGTTTATTAGCCTAAGTCTTCGATGTGACTTGCCAAGCTGATTATCCCGGTAATCCAGATAATGTCCAAGAGGTATTACCTGTCTGTGAGTTTCATTGGTACCTATATGACCTCCAGCCATAAACTTCGAAAACTTTTTCCCAGGCGTTGATAGTGATCGAGTAAAAGTAAAAGTAAGCGTCAAACTATCTAATCCCTAAGTCGATCTCGGTTGGCAAAAAATCACTTCAACTTGAGATAGAGGACTGAGGATAGATTTTTTTTATGAAACTCACCGTGGCTGGATCACTTCATCGTCTCATAACTCATCTGAAACAAAGAAAATAACATTGTTAATCACTCTGTCACCACGATGACACTGGGAAAAATAAGTCTCTTGCAAAAGTTCCAAGTTTATGATTGTCTTATACTCCTGATCCCACTGATGCGTTATTCTCCATTCTGAATAAGAAGAGCGCAAAGCTCACAGGTATACCGATGATTTGATAATGCCGTAAATTTCTGGCGCATGGTAGAACCCCTTAGATTGCCCCAAGATGCGAAAACGGATGTAGACCTAACGATAAATTGTGCGATTTGGAATAATTGGGTGTTCCAAATATTGATTTCCTATATTCACCGTGCCGCGTAGGCTGGAGGAAACAGATAACTTCTGACCCACTGATCCACGATAAATCGCAGCTGATGCCAGTCGTCAAACATTTTTCGGTGAAGGGATCGCGGTTTTTCTGTTTTATCCTTTCAATTGTGCCGCCCTTTAAACTCCAGACGAACTTTAGGTGCTGGGAGTTGAGCATTGGTTGACAAGTGATGCTGATTGAACTCAGTTCGGTGCATAAATTTCACTCCACTATTCCCAACGGATTCGCCACATAGTTGCGCCTGTACCACTTTCATCCTTTGGGGGCAGCAAATGATCGTGAGCAATTGAGATGAGCTGAGTTTTTAATGGCGCCAATTATGAAGTTTGCCGTCAACTACGCCATCTGAAGACCACCTCCAAGCACGACTAGACTCCGCGAATAACGGGCATCAAGTTTACATTTTTCTTCGTCATTCCTCAGAAGACTAATTTTATCATCTCATTTTCATTCCGTGAACGATTCTACTAAACAGACGAACTATCCCGAGAATTTGTCTCTTGGCATCTCTGGGTTTAAATTTTTCAGACCATCCGACGGGTCGTCGTAATTTTACGAGAAAAGAATTTCGATCGGAATGTCTTTTTCTCACTTCCGTTGTGCTCTGAATCGCACCGGAATTCCGGGACGTGAGTTAGCTCAGCCCTAGCGGAATACGGGGTCAGTCGTAACGAATAGAAGACGAAGCTTGCGCTGGAAATATTTGTTGCACTCTGTAGGTATAAACTGGTACAGATATTCCGTAGGTTCTGGTTCCTGGATTCACCTGGAGCTACAACTGACAGTATATTTAACTTTGCATGCCGCAAATACATTCCGCTCACCAGCTTTTTGGAACTTCGATTTCCTCGTTTCACGATATTTCTACGAACAACGGATGTCTATAAAGTATTTCATACATGCGTATCTAAGCATGAGACACCCCAGTGTCAGTAATTGAAATAAACCGTCGAGGTGAAACAATTCCGAAAAATCGTGGAATAAAAATTGCTCAGACGAACGTGTAAGCCTCGATTTGACTGGCACGTCAATTACGATGGTCTGACAAAAACTCGTCACATCTTTCAAGCTCCCGAAAGCTCTCAAAAATCCGGGAATGAGAGTAATTTTCGAGAGTTTATCTCTGGAAGCAGCAGGAACAAGAATAACATGGCGACTCATGCCTTGAAGATATCGATACACGAGGGACTCGTAAATTTCCGAACCTCTGCGGCGGAACAACTTTTTCTACATGAATTGAGAGAATCATTCAGTGAAATGTGATTAATGGGTTTACCGAAAGCTTCACGAGATCACGAGAAATATGACATCGCTTTGACTGGAGTGAGAAGTTTGATCCTCAGAGATGATGTGCGTCTAGAAGATGGCGATGGTGGTGGTACAGTAGCGTAGCGTCAGATCGACAAGAAGGAATTAGGGAAGAAGTAAAAGTTATAGTTGGGGAGTCTCACGAGTCGTAAATAATTGAATCTTCTGGAACAGAAGTATAACAAACGTTCCCACTCCAGTCCGTATTGTATATCGGAGACTATAACACCGATAAAATCGAAAATAGCACGGTATGTACGTCTAGCGTCAAATTATACGTTTCCCCTCAGGAATCGAAGACAGAAACACACAACTCAAGATGATTTCCATTGCAGCAAAAAATTATCGATTCATTGTTCACGATAGTCTCTTCGGTTCATCGTACATCGACTCCAAGTTTGTCATGCATGAGAAAAATGAAAAATACGAGATATCATTTGACTCAGGAGGATTCGGTTTTTTTTTCGTTTTAAATTACTGAAGTCCACAGACTTGATGACTGAGGTGTCTCGTGGGAAATTTACATCTCAAATTGAGCCCCGTGACGAGGCCATGATTCTCTCTTCCATATCCCTAGCATTATTTGATTCGGTTGTTGCCTAATTCAACCTCTGAAAAATAACGTTAATCTGATGTCCAATAAGGCAAATAAATAGGGAAAATAACTAACCAGTCATTAGTCTCTTTCAAGACGGTTGATACTCCGCTCTTTCGACTTATAAGCTTTGTCTAGCTTGCAACATCTTCTACTGTACAGCACCATCGCTCTGTCAACGTCCCTATCCTCATCCCTGTATTCGTGTGCGAGAGAAAAAAATACCATAGCTCTATTCCACGAGCCCTTAACCACAAAAGTGTTTAACATAACATACATAATATCCACACAGAATAAATGGGCGGGTGAAACTGAGTCCTGAGTCCTAATAGCTCTCAGGTGTTAGTTCATTCATCATTTTACCAAGTGGCTCATGTCGTAGGGCACAAAAATGATATACTTGCATAGTGAGCCAATATTGCGTTGGAGTAAAAGATCGTAACTGAGAAGCCGTCGGCACGACCTTGACGTGTGATAAGATGACATTGAGTTGAAGAAAGGTCGGTTGTGTACTTACCCAGGTGTACCATACTGGGATAATACGATCGCTATAATGGACACGCTAATTCACCTTCTGGCGTCTGGACAGCATTTGACGAGAATTGTTTTATCGTGCGAGAAAAGGTGGTTTCTTAGTTTACGTGGTATGACCCAAGGAAGTGTCTGGCAACCATTAGCAGGCGGAGTCCATTAGTTAGGTAAACAAAGATTTCCGGGCAAAATGCATAAAACCGATTACTTCCCAAGCGAAGCGAACGTGCTTGAATATTTTTCGAAACTAATTACTCAGGGTTGATTTTATTTCACTGAACAAACCGTGCCAAAAATCGAACTCGCTTCATGGTTCGTAGCCACCATTGGCGATCAGAGCAGAACTCTTCTGCAACATTCTTTTTATTACGAACATCTGTCTCTGATGTTTTATCGAAGTCGTGAATCGATAACGAGAACATTCACAACCCTGCCCGGCTGCCAATTATATTTTTTGTGAATTTATCAACGTTCCAATTACGTCGATCAAAGATTTTTTCACACCAATACTGTTTGACGAGTTCTTGGTGACCCAGTAAAAGATTTTCCCCACTAGCGTGTTGTATATTTATACAAGTCGTAATTCTTTGTTGTAATAATATAAAGTATCAATCTTAAGTTTATGAGACGTTAAATATGAAATTCCATCACGTTATCTGCACTGATTTAGCACAGTCTAATCTCCCCTCAGTGTAAACAGGGTTATTCGAGCATAAATTATACAAATTTTCATCCACGGAATTAAAACCACAGCAACTTGATTTAGAACTTGTAAAAAAAAAAAAAATTACTTCAGAATTTCTTACTGCTTCGTTCTCAAATCATTCAAACAATTCATTAAAAATTTTACTATACTAATCAATCGAAATCTGAATGTGAAGATAAAATAATTTGTCATTCAAATTTCCTGTCAGATTTTTCAGTCCGTTTCTCGCTATGCTGAACTTGGGTTAGAGCCGCAAATGAAAGACAAAATAAATGTTCTAAACGTTCTAAACACTGAAGCTCCGGAGGGCTGAGCACTCAGCTGCGTAATTCGCGATGAACTAATTCGATAAAGTTTGCAAGGTAATAGATTTATAATGGCAAACGCGGTATGTTAATTATGAAGGTATCTGCAGCAGCACACATTGCTGCGTATCGCGTATGAACTCTGTACCCGAGTAACCTATCCTATCTGTGGAAGTTCGTACCCAGAGAGTCGAATCTCAACTGAGCTTTTCTGATAAAGTTTATGGTTCTATTGCAGTGTATCCTGGAATTGAGCCAGCAACCGTTACCGATATTCAATATCAATTGAGAGCCATCTCACGTGTCTACAACCCCACGTAGTGAGTGTATAGCCAGTTTATATCAAAAGCTATAAACACAGTCGCTACGAAAACAAGTAAACGATATACTATTACTTCACTTTCTGCACTATACCCGGCGATATGTTGAGATTTATAACGCGGTGTTAGAACTGAGCGGAAAACTCTAATTGGTTCACTCAGTGACGTATGCATTACAAGAATTTACAAAAACTCCCCGGATCACCTCACATTACGAGATACAAAAATTCAGTTTTCGTTTTCCCACGATTAAAATTCGAGCCAAACGGTCAAATCAATCCTGTAAAGTTCTCACAAAAAATGAACAAAATCGATGAACTTCGTGAATGCTATTCTACATTTTTTCACAAGTATCCAAACACAGAGGAAATTCGTGTTTCAACAAATCCACAATTTCTTTTAATCAATTGTGTCTTGATATTGAGGATTCGTCAACAAAGATAATCAACTTGTGTTGTATCGAATGGAATAAATTTAATGTCCTGAACCAAAATGGGAAAATGTCTGAGTTTTACCGGAACCACGTAATTGCCATCGATCGTTGTTTGGCTAATCAACCCTGAGCCACGGTCTTGAGTCGCCGATTACAACGGAACCAATTTGATCCCAAACACCTTTAATTATCGTTCGCGTTTCGAGGCAGTGGCACCACCGAAAATTGGTAGACTTCGTAGGCCAATCACGAATCGACATAACTTCGCCAGTATAACTACGATGACGGTATTTTAATCCCTATTAACCAGTGGTGTAACGTTGAGTAAGGGAAAGTGGAGGAGGCCGAGATTTGATTCGGGGTCGAGAAATTCATCCCATCGTCTTAGCTGCACCAGAGAGCTTTGCGGAACGGAAGATCTCCGAAGTTCACGCTCAGAGCACGTTTCCTGAAGAGTGGACTAGATTCTCTACTCTACTCACCCTCCGAGAAAACCAGGGCTAAAACCAAGACCAAGAACTGGAGTGCCCGGATGGGTCATTAAAGGAGACGTTACCGGGTATCCCTCGAACACGCCATGGTACACCTGAACATTGTGACCCCTTAGTGATCAATTCTCAAGGGGATGAAATCCGGTGAAAGGATTCCGGAGCAGTTCCTGATGATTTTTGTGTTAGCCAATACACAGTGAAGCATCAATTATCAATTCTGAGACCTGAATCGATTCAAAAAATATAAATATCTCGATGATATTCATATGGATGAGGAAATTTTATACTCGTTTAATCAATCATAAAAACATTCTCAAAGTGGGAAAGTCATGGTTGGAAAAAAAAAGTGTCTGGTACGTGACACAGTGGTCTGTTCTGTCAGCTCGTCAGTCGTCACGTGCCAATCGATGTGGGGAAAAAAATGTATGCATATTCATTTATTCTGTGCACTGTCAGTATCAGCGGGATTGAAATCTTTCGAATGAGTATTTCGTGAATTAGATCTGAGGGTTGAACACGATACAATTGGTCGACTGTAATGTGAATTTTTTTCCCTAGAAAAAACTCGAGACTAATCAATTCTTTTTTTATGTGAGTTGAATTCGTGATCTTTGGTGGAATGTGAGCGGAAAGTGAAAGAGAGAAAATTGTGAAATTCGATTTAACGTCGGGTCCAGTTCAGAGGAAGGTCAGCGAGTATATATAACTCCGGAATCACGGATTTCTAGGAAAATTAATCAACTACGAATTAAATCACGATCTCTAAGTTCCGCACGTACTGTAGGTAGAGTGGTCAGAATTTCCCGTCCGTTTTTGTCTCGATTATAATACCTACGTGGCGAAATCGAACCACACAAATTATACAGAGGCCTGTGTCTGGCACCTGGCCTCATCAGTGGTTTAAGGGCTGTGAGGTTGAACCTCTAAACTCTATCCCATCGTGATGCGTATTTCAGTTGAAGTGAATTTGCAAATGACAAGTGATATGTGTTCTTGAAATGTCAAAGAGTTATGGTTAGCGACTGTTTTTTACACGGCGTCGGTTTCCTTCCTGTAAAATATCATCGTCACGAAAAATTGTTGATCTTCTTCATTTTGTTCTAGATTTGATATGAAGAAAAATTCAGCCAGGTCTATAATATTAATTTTCCTCACGGTTTGTACCAGGGGGCTTACGCAACTTTAGAGTTCCATAACTCTTTACTCGACTTTACTTTCCAATCTTGTTATATTTTAAACCCTCTCAATATAGAAAAACAGTGTTCTATTTAACGCCCGTTATTTACGACTCTACTAAATCAACATTTTATCCCCCCTGTTTTAATTGGGTATAATTTATGTATTGTAATACCTCAGTACACAGTGATATCGATGGCAACGTTATCATCGTACCGGTGTCCTACCTGCTCCCATATAAAATTTGATTGAATTTGACGCCCACGCAAACAGTCCTATCAATCATTCAAATGTTCTCCCTGAAACTTCCGAAATTACATTCTGCTGATATTATACCTTGAATCACGCTCTCGCGTCACACACGAACACATCTGATCAAGGGTGCAGCCTCGCAAACAATAAATACGCGAGCCTACCTTGAGCCATTTTTTTCGAGTGTTCATAAATTGCCCAATGAGCATGCTACACCGACGGTACTATTTACCGATTTGTTCCTGAAGAACGTGACACAAATTGCGCGACCTTCTGACCCACAATTCAGGGTGAATGTAGCCTCAAAGAAGCACGATCGAATGTCTCGAATAGATCGGCTTTACCACACTCGGCACGGGTAGCGAAATTCGGAGGAAGAAGATTTTAGATTTTGGTTCCATATCGGAATATCATAATGAGAGACTTTGCTTCTTGAGAAGTTTCAACCCCTCTGCGGAATTCGACATGGCTGATTTGAGGCCTTTCAAAACACTTTGACTTAAATTTGTGGAAAGTTAGTGGTTAGAAATTCGAATCGAAGATTTGAACTTTGGAACACGCAGAGAACCTACTGTGGCAACTTTACTACGAAATAGTATCCGGTCTCAACGTTATATCCGTAACGCGATAGATCTCTATTCTTTGTGCAATATCCGATACAAGATCGAGAATACTTTTGGCTATTATACGGTTATATGATCCGGATAAATCGTCTTTTGTAAGTACCGAACGACCTCGATGCAGAAAAAATGTATCCTCTCACCCCGATCCCAGTCCTACGACGCTCAGTTCGTTTCACCAGTGAACTAAGACGTCAGGCGTTAAAGTGCTCGATCGATTTTGCCCCTCCTATTAAAACCGACGATATAATATAATGGTGCGGAAATCTGGTAGCGGCCCCACTGATGCGCACAATTAATACTGAGAATTCGAAGCTCCGAGAAGGGGTCAGAAATCATCTTCTTGTCGCTTTATTTGAAGTACGCCAAATCCACCGCGACTGTAGATTTTCTCTTCTGTTAGACCCTTCTACTCACTTCTCATTTTCCAACCCTTCCCTTCCAACCCAACCCTCCCAAGAGAAAAAAGACGAATGAATCAGTTGGATCCGGACAGTTCTGAATTCCTTTCAAATTTTCATGCAACAATGTATTAGAACCTACGGCCAAATCACTATCAGCGTAGCCAACGAGGGCTCTCATCTCATGGGTACGGAATATCGGGAGGCATAATTTGCATGATCGATTCGTTTAACTACTGAGGTAACTGCGCAGAAATGCAAATAAAAGCCATAAAAATCTTAAGTACCTATGTTTCAAAATTCGTAGACTATTCGTATTCACGTAGCAGGTGGTCACGTAAATCATTCACCTGCGGGAAGGGAAGTGGAAGCAGCAGGCAGAAAAACTGAAGAATGTACGTAACGCAAATTTTACTTAAAAGTCAATAATCCCAATTCCCAACTTTTACCAAAATCCTGAATTAGCATTGACACCTTGGGGAAGCTCGGGTGCCGAAGCTTTACGTTGACAAAAAAATTGATTCAACCAAAGGGAAAAGTTTTCATTGAATTTTCAGTGCAAGGGTCGAGTCAAAACGAGACTTATAGGGTCAGGGGTTAACGGGATTCTTTGAAGACCCTGAAATTTTCGAGTGGTTAATTTGATTTATAATTATCCATACAGTCTGATTGTGAGCTTGTACATTGTTTTGCTTCTCCATTTTTTAGACCCGAACTTATTGAGAACTTTGCGATACTCGTTTTGAAAGTTTCAACACCGATGGTATGAGCTTTTTGACTAACGATAAGCCGTAAATAAACTCCATCAATTATGTTCCAGATATAATTAAACTACTTTTCGGCTCTCATTTCAGCCCGTTAATACTTCTCCTCTTTCCATGAATTGATTACAGGGAATTCAAACCCGCCTTTTAGAGTGAAAATAGGGAAACAGAATGTATGGGAGAACAAAAGATTTTAAGTCTGCTGGGAACTTTGGGGTCTCTCTCATGTATTCGCTGAGCAATAAATTACTTTTCAGGCAGTAAATACTTCGTCATCTCATATTCGGGCGCGATAATTGAATTTTTCCGCAGATTTTTAATCACACATGAATTATGTAAGTAGGTAATAACTCAAAAGAGGTGTTCACACGATTCATCAGATATTCGAACAGATAAGTTTCATGTTTTCTTCTCTCTCATCCGATAATTCGATCAAAAATGAATTACGACCAATCAATCATGGTGAGATTCACAAATTGATACAATTCAAATACAGCGTTCGAATTTTGCGGTCCGCGTACAACGTCAGGCAGTACCTACCCTTTTTGTACATGACCCTTGGGCTAATCGACCTTTTTCGATGGGTTTTGACCTATTTTTGTCCATCTGTGCCGGATTGCCTGGTTACAGATTTTCCATTTCCCATCACGCACCAATTCCATTTGGCAACGGATCTGCGTGGTCAGGTGCAGATACATTTTGACCGGAACTGCAGTTTCTATAGTTATTACTCCGAACCACCACGGTCACGGATGAGGTACACGAGCATTTTTTTGTTAGAAAAAAATCACTGGTAATCGCCGGGATTTAAACTCACGACCAAAGAGTTATAGTAATCTGGGCTCTTATCCACTCCGCCACCGTGAATTTTTTTGTATCGTATTCTAATAACAGCAATCTACTTACTCAAAAAATGTTCGTTTTCTTAATCTGACGAATCTTTTCTATAGCATTAAATGACAAGAGCATTTGCCACGGCTGCATAGTGCCTCGATGAAGAAGTGACTCGCACGAGATGTCGGCCATTACTGACACTGGGTTAAAAAAAATTTATCATCCATGCCCAGAAAAAAGCAGAGTCATGGGAATGAAATGCCGGAAATTACGCGTGCAGATATATGAAAGGTGAAAGCCCAGGCAGAATCGTGTCGTGAGAAACAAACCATGTGAGTACCCTCACGGATAGGAAAACAAAAACGCTAATCGGATCCTTGTGTGTACATCCCTCTTTGGCCACATTGTGACTGTTTTTTCCTTCCCTGGCAGAGTCCTCATTTTGACAGTCGGACAGCCAAGGGTTGGAGGAGCGGAGACACGGATGAGAGGATTCATGTTTAATCCTCGTTCTTCAAGTTTCTGATGGGTATCACGGAGGTGGTTGAGTACAGTATTAATCATTTCACACGTGGAAAAAATTATTCCGCCATATGTTGTACCAAAAATGTCAGAATTTTTTTTAACACTCTGGAAGTTAAACTGCCTAAAGAAAATATTCCCGAGTCCTCGACTGGGGTTCGAAATTTAATCAGAGCCGAAGGTGTTCCGGAGGGACATAAGTCCTCTTATTGCTATGTCTTGAACGCCTCTGGCCTGCAGCCCGTGTAATTACTTGTTCGAGATCTACGAGTTTCAAATCCCCCGTTACAAAAGTTTCGGCGAAAATTGTTCTTTCTACTTACCGTTAGTCCCGGGCGCCCGGAACTCGTTATCACAACGAGAACTCAATTGCTATGGGACTATAATGGCTTCCGATCCGACTTGACACAAATTTCAAGAACCGACGTTTAGGTCTTCCGTCAAAGAATTATCGGCCATCTCTCGGATCTAAGCCGAGAAGATTAATCCGAAACAACAATAACAGGAAGCCTACATACCACTTTCCAAATTTCTTATGCTAAGAATCGAATGAAAAGTCCCATGGTAGGATGCAAAAAACAGAAAAAATCTGAGTCGGTTTCGTAGTGAAATGGAATCTTGAGGGAGTTATTTATCGTTTACTTGCTTCCATGGAAAGCCTTACCGCCGAGTCTCATCGGATATAAATGAGTGGATTTCAAATCCATTTAGGCTTGGAATAATTCGAAAGTCAGGGGCCAATGTAGCCAGGGTTGGGTTGGGTATTAAAGTGGTATTTTCTCGGTTATTCTTAAAACGAACTCAACTTTCTCCCCATTTCCTACCCTCATTCTTCAGGATAACAAAGTTCTTCGGCAGCTTTTGTTCGGGTGAGCTTCCGCGTTGCGGTGATCATCTGGACTATAGTAAAGATCCCCATGGAATTGCGAAAAATCGATTGCTTGGAATAAAGTAAACGACTCAGAGTTAACGATTCGACGACGTGAAACATAAAGGACAGACCCAGGCCGTGAACACTCTGTAGGTGCACACTTAGCTCTTAAATCGAGGCCATAAATACAGAGCAGCAAATCAATAGATAAAACTTCAGGTCAAATTGAAAATGTTATCGTTAGGATTTTTACTCTCACTCAAAGCACCAAAAGAAGAAAAAAAAACGAGGATCCTCTTGTATCCAATAAATAAATTCATAAACTCCTGTCAAATGAAGCAGTACCGGGTTCTAGGTTAGTGATGAAAAATTAACTATCCCAATTACTTTATAGAGAGTGATGATGTTACCGAATAGTATAACACCGACGAAAATACGACGTGACCCGTGACATATTCACTTACGTTACTTTGATGTAGGTCCACCCGTACTATACTAGTAGTCGTCGGTGAAGGTAGGTACAGAACCATATTTCACATGTGACTCTGCTATTCATAAATTATGACAAAGCTTGTTGATTATCAAAGGAAACTGAAAACTCCCTTTTTTTTCTAGTATCAATAAAAAATGAAATGTCGCAACTAGGCGCTTCATCAACTACGAGATAGTTCACTAGAATGGATAGACTGATTGATTCGCAGTATTCAGTTAGTTATTTGCGTATGAAAAATGTATTATCCCAGTCACGTATGCACTGAAACGAAAGGCGTGAACCTTCAGCTTTTTATACAGATAATCAGCTAATTGAGAAACATCAGATGCACTACGATTCGCAATGCATTATGAATGATGTGGCTTGTGTGTAGCCCAGTGTTTCCTCTAGGGAAATCTCTACAGATCGATTACACAGATCCAGCTATTGCCTGAGACGGATTTTGATAGACTAATTTCGTATCAGAATATACCGAAGACACTTCTTAGGACTATGTTTCACTACGTTCCCAATTTTCGTGCGTCTTTGTCCGTTGATTATTTCATCTATAGCTTCAACAAAAGAACACTCAAGCCTCGAAGTAATTAAAAAAAAGGTGGACCGTCGCTTTCTCCATACTTTTACGAATTTTGTAAGTCTATTTTTCCTGTGCTTCATAGGAAGCTAGCTCAGCGTCGCTATAAAAGCTTCTGCATTTTGGGTCATGAATTTAGGGTTCAAACGTAGCGTCTGGTTCCCATCAAATCTGACGGCACATTTGTTGCGATATTTACGTAACCGAAGAGAATTTTAAAAGACACGGTTTGTTTGACACGGTGTTAGTAATTATGATAGTAAAAAATGCCTGGTATAGGTCGACGAATGAGATATGAAGCCGGTCGTCCTGAGATGAACTACACTGTTAAAAATAGTTGGGAATTTCTGATAGAGAAAATAATGAATTTTCATAATTATATGTTAACTGTTTCACATACATGTTTTATGAAATATATTGAAAGTGTCATTTTGCTACCCTAATTTCCACCTTCGCAGAATCTTGTCAACTTAAGAGGTAGAGGGCCCCGATACATTCGAATTTGAGAACGCTATGCACGGAATTTTTTTTTGATAGACCCGACAAATTGTTTACGTGAATATTATCAACGAATCACAAGAAATCATCGATAATATGACTAGCAAGAAAACGGTTACTCGAATTAAGGAAGTATGACTTGATCTTGGTAAATTTGATATATATGACGATACATTGGGTCAAACTGATTTTTCGTTCCGTGTGAGGTGCTACTTGCTTGTCCAAGTCGTCATATATCGGTCACAGAGTCGGCTATTCAAACTCGAAAATCCCATCGAGGCGTAGAGTACGATAAACAAAACAACAATGCAGTCACCTATTGTTGTTTGCTAGTCGTATTCCTTTATCGATGTTCGCCTTCCTGAATGCTCAGCTGGAGTCTGAGCTTTGCTGCTTCAGTGAGCTTGAGATTTATTGTTGTGACAATAAATATTTCGATGTTCAAAGCAGATGTAGGCATTCCATTGCAGTTGGAGGACGAGCCAAAGGGAAGAAAATGCAATTGTGCACAAAATGGACGAATAATGCCTTCTTGGTTGCTCGAATAATTTCAACTTTTAATCGAACAACTTAGGAACTGTGTTTTTTTTTTTTATTCTTTATAAATTCGTGACAGAGAAAGTTCAAAACGTTAAATGGAAAAAAATTACATGGTGGAAGACATTATGTCTGATGACGATAGTGATAAAGTTACAACGCCGTTACCTCGAGCTAATCCAATTATAAATAAAAGTAAAACTTTCATTCTTTGCTCCCTAACCTAATAGAGTAGTTAGTAAAGTTTCTCAGTTTTATCCACGCCACGGATAATTTATGCCACGTTATCAATGAAATCTTGCTTCAACTTGAATCAGGGTTAATGTACCGATACCAAAAACTTTAATGTCCAGACCGTAACACATTTCATTTTTATACATCGGTTTAAAATTGATTCTCCTGGAAACTCTTACGTCCTTTTTAATCACGGAAAACCACGGATTACAAAGACTCATTATATCCAAATTAGTTTCCAATATCCAAATTTAAAAAAAAAATCAGATTATATTGTAACCTCAAAAGCATTACAATCCAATTAGAAGTTCAGGTCGAGTCTTTTTTCCCATTTCTCTCTTTATATTTTGTGTTGGAAGTACATAGATTTAATTGAAATATTTAGTCGTATTTTTTCTATCTGTTATAAATAATAATCACAGACAATTGGTTCAATTTTCAAACTGGACAAAATTCCATGTCAAGTCTTCAAGGCTTCTTGATATTCCTAATGTTTTCAGAGGATTCAACCTCTTTCGATTACTTGAGTAAAACACATTTTTTTAGCGTAGGTACTCATCAACAAAATAATCATAAAAAAACGACTCAACGTTTCACGCTAAAATTCACATAGCACTGAGAGGATACGTGTACTTACGTGTGTGCATTTTTTAAAGATAAGGAAAAAAATAAGATTTTTCGAAATCTCCAATTGCTTTGGGAAATGGAGAACAATTTATGTTAAGCAATCAAAAATTATGATAGACTATTTTTTAATGTAGCCGGAGTTATGATTTTTTTGAAAAACAAAATGAAATTCTATTGGGAATATTGAAAAAAGCTCTTGCAGATATTTTTGTGCACCTTGAACTAATTTTTTTTTTTAGATCGACGTCAAAATCAGAATAATTTGCCCTGAAAGCCTTAGGATCACTCGATATGGAATTTCCCAAGTGTTTTATTGGTTTCAATTTTTTGTTCGATTCAAAAAAATAAAATAACCTCATTATTCTTTCGTAAGCTTCAAAATGTGGAGTAAAAATAGAACTCACAAACTTCAGACATGGCTGGTGGATATGGTTACTCCGCATGTTTTCTCAAGGCAGGTGTTAAAGAAAAAGTTTGTTGTTTTTCAAAGTATAACTATTATTCTCTATAAATGACAGGCTTGCGCGGCGAAGCGCACCACAATTTTAATTAACTACGTTAAACCGTGCTGCATGATGGACGGCGACACCGATAAGAAGGATAGCCATGGCAGACTTCTTATATGAGTAACGTCGTGAGTTTATCACCTAATTCAGCATCATACCTTGTTATTGTATCTCGGAAATTAAGCTGCTTCTTTGATCAATTTCCACTATATTTCTTCACCGCATTTTACTAGCCTAGTTTCTGCATATACCTAGCGAAGAGTATGTTTTTACAAGAGATAACATTTTGGTGTTTTACTTTCGTGTTTTTTTTTCCTTCATGTACCACCAGGTTTATCCATACATCGTAAAATGTTGTTTGAGGGGGCAGGTCAGTGTATAGGCGCACCTAAATAAGGTCAAAATTCATTAATTTTTTTCTCTTGTCATAATATTTTCTCCCACCAACGGTTTTCACCATGGTTTAGTACAACAATTGATGTACAATTAGTATTTTTTTCTAGTCAGATTATTAAAAACTGGAAGAATGGCAGCATTGTCCTCGAAACGCTGTCTTCAAAGTCTGTGGACACTGTCTAAACCAGTCTTTGACAAGCCATTTTCCAAAAAAAAAATTTGTCCACGAAATTATTAACATTTGAAGTAAAAAAAAACATTTTCAGTAGGTCAAAAAACAAATTTCAGTACATTTCGTGACCTTCTAGGTAGCGTAACATGAAGGGAAATTGCACATTCAAAAAAATGGCTGGTCAAAGACTCGTTCTGATCATCTTCAATATCTATTGAAGATGATCAGGTTCAAATTTCATCATAATCAGACTAAAAATGTAGACGTGTCAGTCACACTGGTCCACAGACTTTGCAGACAGCGTTTCGAGAACAATGCTGCCATTCTTCCAGTTTTTAATAATCTGACTTGAAAAAAATACTAATTGTACATCAATGTTGTATTAAACCATGGTGAAAATCGTTGGTGGGAAAAAAAATTCCGACCAGAGCAAAAAATTCATGAATTTCGACTTTATTTAGGTGCGCCTACACTGACCTGCCCCCTTAAGGAAAGATCGAAAGATGTGCAGGATCTGATACTGAAACTATTTGCTTCTCTGACTTTGAACAATTTAGATTACAGTTTGCAGAGATAAAACTGTGGAAACAAGTTGATTTTAGATAGAATATAAAACCCGCTAAACTTTTCGTTTCCTCTTTAAAAAGTTTGAATTTTACGTTGTAGAACATAAAGAAAACTCGAGACTGATCCACAAACTCAACTAGACTCGAGTCTTCAGGCTCTTTGAAATGTCTCTTAGACCAGACGCAGTGATCGCGTGATCTTACAATAAGCTACTTCTGAAAATCCGCGTAACGGTTATCCGTAGAGCTTAAACACAGGGAAAGCTTAGCTCTGGGGCATTACAGATCGTTATCTCTGACCAAGATGATAGAGGTAATCCAATAATAGTTTAAAAAAAAAAATTTTTTTTTAATACTCAGATAACATTTCCTGATGAAAGAAGTGGTTCAAGAACGGATCTTTGACGATTTAATAAAAATATGTTCGAGGAAAATAAGCCGTGGAAAAGTTAAGCACGTAAAACGGTAAACTGGCGAAAAAGTCCATAAAGAATAATTGCTGTTAAATAACTTGGTTCGTGTACAAGTTTTAAGGCGATGGTATAGTTAACGTCATTTACTCATACATAGAATACGGAAGCGACTTTATTACAGGGTAAAAAAGTACTCCGATCCTAAATAACTGGGTGGTGCAGCTATTGCTTTGCTTCCCTCAGGGGTTTGACCAAGTTAAACACTCGATTCGACCTGCAGTCTGTACAACTTCGCTAAAGTTTTATGAAATTTTCAAAGATTAATCAAACAATGAACTTCTGTGAGTTGAGTTTCACCGTCAATGTACACAGCGAGGGGTTCGCAGTACATATTTGAATTCGGTATTCTGGTCGGAATTGAAACTGTAATATTATCATTGAAAAAAATAGAAAATTTTACTAGATAATAATTTTATCAAAACACGAAAATGTTCATTTGGAACTGGCGTGGATGCTAAAATAATGAATAGCATTATAATTTCATGTTACTAATAATGAATGTCAGAACTGAAAGTACGTGAGTAATATGAGCTTGCAGAGGTTACGTGGTGCGAATATGACGACGTTGAGCGAAATACGACTAAAAAATGAATGTTGGAATACGGTCCCACTTGATTGATGTAATTTTGGGAAAGAAACGTTGCGATATCACTTTCCAGTTACTGAAAAGATAAACTATTTTCCGGGGGAGTTATTGCCAGTTAGAAAATAATTGCTTTGAACAGCATCCAATAATTCTTCGGAGTTTCAAAACATCATCGGATAATGGTCATTAGAAGAAACTATGTACTTGTTTACGATCCACCACGTCTTCACACAACGTCGTTATTCTGGAACCGTAAGTGTCCAATTAGAACGAGTTCCACGGTTCCTAGAGTGAAGGCAATGTTTCCGGTATCAAGAAAAATTTTAATAAAAAGTTTCCGATTTCAGTCCCTTCTCGTCACATTTATCTCTTCAATATCTTAGGGGGTTTAGAATCCCGCCGTAATTAGACACCGGAATCGCCCCTTTTTTTAACATCCTGGTTTATTGTCGAGATTCTGATCAGGGAATCCGACGCTTCGGCATAAAATTAAAAAGTGATCTTCACTTTTCATTTCAACCCCTGTTCCACATACCACTGCTGATAACCATTTGATAAAGATGTCGAGCGAGATGTTGTAAATTCTTTCTTCCCTTTTCTGGGTCAACGACTTATTGAATATTCTCAAGCTTTACGTGCTATCCGCGCGTGTATATTTATGTATACGATACGAAAGACGTTTGTTGAAAAGTTATGGATGCAGTGAAGACTAGAATCTCCTGTGCTGGTGATAAACTCCTGATAAACTTATGACAGAGTAAAGCTATAGGACGCCTTCAGCGCTCCGTGCGGTTATACCCCGTTTAACTGGATATGCCCTAGGCTCACTCTGGCGTGGAGATGATGAATCTTATTATGAAGGCAAAACCAGGCTAATACTAGCCCGTTGCCAACGGCAAAGCGCATCACCGACTGGGTCACATCAACCCACACGTTTATTGCCCAGAGGTTTATCAACATCGAGATGTAGCGTGCCGCATGAACCGGCCCACAAACTGCAGTATCAAGCGAAATTGAACGGTACTTGAGATTGAGGTGACTGAGTAGAAAAAAACGAATTCAAAGATTCATCCATTCCGAAAATGGCCAGGTTACGTGCGAGCCGATACTCCACCACCATTTACCTTCCACAGCTCTGAATCTGCAGTTTATGACATTTTAACAACGATCAATCTTCACCCAGGTGTAAAATCTTCAATGATTGATAGCCGATGGTATTTTTCAGCCACTAGATGTTGCAGTTTCTTGCGACGCTGAACACATTTCTATGTGCAAAAAGTAGACACGTTAGGATTCTCACAACATAAAAAACGCGGCTTTGCCTCCTATCTCCTGAATCACATGTTATCTAGACGCTAATTTCCTGAGAAAACTTTCCATGAGCCGAGCGTTTAGTAACCTATAGAAACGAGGTGGTAGATTCCCTGCCGCTCGATAAGTGAATCTGCCATGTAGAGTTCTCTTATCTGGCTACTATCTCAAGCACATTGGAGATCGGCATCTCATTCACTTTCTACCACACTTCATAAGCATTTTCTCTAGTGTTCTCTGTGCAGTGTCCAATCTTTTGGTGCATCATGAAACCTATTCGATCGTTCTCCTACGATTTTCAACGCTCTGAAAAAATATGCTTTGGAAATTGACGTGTCACATCTGGTTCAGCAGACAAAAGGGAGCGTTCAAGTATTACGTAACATTAATTGGT
>JAFFZH010013153.1:0-11828 GCA_018420115.1 Euura saliciscinereae
GATGTTTTTCTTATGAAAAGTGGCATTTTGCGACCAGGTGTGAGAAAAGTACATTTCTCATTCGTAAATAATAATCGGGGAAGATTGCGTCGCGTATTTATTCATCGGTGGGCCAGACCAGCTTCTTGTTTCAATATGAGAATATACAGACAGGGCCGGCGATCCCCCTATAGTTTTTGTGGAGTACTCCATACCTTAGAAGTAAGCAGGTATGGAAATCCATATCTCAGAATCTTGCCTGACTTTTCATAAAAATAAAATGTACAAGTGGACGTGGCAACCAATCGCCACGACGATACATTATTCCACAACTTTGTTCCATATCCTGTTTGTCATCAGTTATGTATTCCAAAGAATTCCGCGCAAGAGACTGAAAGTGCTTAAACCGCAGTTTACAGCTACGATTTACAGCAGTTCCTATCTGCACGTTCATGTGCATCTCACGACTCTCACGTGGCGTCGAAGTGACTTTCAATGCCTTTTCATCAATAAAATTCTTTTACGGCCCAGGCATTAAACGGCACTTGACTGTACGAAAAGAGACGTTTCAAAGATGTCGTCCATTAATTGTTACACGATATACAATCCATCGAATTTCGACCGCGAAAATATCCCAAAGGCACATGATTTTGCCAGCCGCATATTTCATGGCCAATAGTATATTTTTCATTCGTCAACAATAATCGGGGAAGATTGCATCGCGTATTCATTCAGCGGTGGGCCAGACCAGCTTCTTGTTTCAATATGAGAATACACAGACAGGGCCAGCGACCCCCCTATGGTTTCGGTGGAGTACTCCATACTTAGAATTAAGGTGTAACGCAAGCTGTTTCCGAGTGCGTCTCTCTCGCTCCCGCAGTGCGGCCTATGGCGCTATCTCTCTCGCACTCACGCACCTTTCATTTCCTCGGGAAATGCTAGCTGATTGACACATGGAATTTTCAAACCCTACTCAAGCTGCCAAAACACGTTCGATTGATGTGAAATTGATATCGGGGACGTAAAAAGAGTAAGCGAAGGGCATGACGAATTTTTATTCCCGAAAATCGAGACGTGTTCACCGTTTTTTAACAATATTGTTCTGGAATCCAAGGAAGTTCTGCCCATCTCCCCGAGAGGCAGCACTTCCTTGGGTCACAGAACAATATTGTTACACAAAGTTCTCATTACGTGTTCCGATTTTCGGAAATAAAAATTCGTCATGCCCTTCGTTTACTCTTTTTACGTCACTGATATCAATTTCACAGCAATCGAACGTGTTTTGGCAGCTTGAGTAGGGTTTGAACATTCCAAGTGGAAATGATCAGCTAGCGTTTCACCTTGTCGCTGAAATTCCGATCTGTGTTCCCGCCCGAAAATCGAAATATCGGACCTCGATATCAGTAGGTTTAGTATCGATACATGCAAATATCGTTACGTGAAGTATCGATACGATATATCGATATATCGATAGTAAAGTATCGATACTCGAAAATATCGATACTGTATCGCCATCACTATAGGCTGTGCGCGCCTGTGCCTGTGTACCACTGTGTGCTCGAACCCCGGTGTGTATATTAATTATTTATTAGTCCAGACTCCAGTCTTAGTTGACATTTCGTTACAATAATTAATCTGTGTAGCTGAAAATAAACCGCAGCGATGCAGCGGGAGGAGAAACAGTTGGACGCTGCACTTGAGGCGATTATTCTACGTGTTGCTGATCTCAAGTCATCGATCGCGTCGATGATTTACAAACTGGAACACGAATACGAGACCCTAAACTGGCCAAATTTCCTTGACAATTTCGCCCTCATCTCGGGACACGTGAGTAAAAAAATGTAACGCATGACCGCTTCTCATTGACTAAATACTCTAACATTAAAAAACAAGTCAGAACATAACCTCAAAAATTGCGATGTTGACAAACAAAAATATTCCTTGTTTTAATTCTTACATGATTCAAAGATGAACACGATTTCATTGAAATTTGTTAAAGGAACGTGAAATTAGGCATAATTTTTTTTTTATGCGTTATGTTAACCGCAGCTGACGAGCTTATCGAAGATCCTGGGTCACGACAAGGCGCCGAATTTGAGAAATCTGACGATCCTGCCGCTGCTTTTGAGCCCGGAGAAGGACGAGGACCTATTGCGAACTACGGAAGGTAGAATATCGACCTTTGCTCACGACCTGGTGCCTGATTATCTCCGTACGAAGCCAGAGCCTCAGGCGGAGCAGAAAATGCTTCAGCTAGAGAACAAGGCCAGCAACCTCAACTACGAGGCGTCGCAGGTAAATGGATCCCAACAACTTTATCCAAGCGTAAAGTCGAGAAACGGGTCTAGTCGGAGAAACTGAGATGAAATAAATTACAGAAATTATCCTCTATTTCTCTGTTGGTACGCGAACTAAACTACAAGTAGGACTGCAATGTAAGCGCAACGCCAGCTCAACAGAGATTTATCGTTATCGTTTGATTCGCTTCTGGACTTGATTCCGTTAGAAGGAATCGGTCCGCACAGCGAGTGGAACGAGCCAAATTTCAGACTGGAAACAGTGGCGATGCTTATTTAACGACGATTTTTCATTTTTCAGAAACAAGTCGCGCAGTACAACAAGGTCGTTGGTCATGTGTGGGACATTGCCAACAAGGCACGCGAGGAATGGGAGGGAGAAGCTGGCGCAAGGGCTTCTCAGGTTCAAACGAGCAGCGCAGCGGACACTCACACGCTCGTTGCAGCTGTGGGAATGGGAAAAGGCCTCAAGGTGAATGACTGTTATTCATCAATTCATCTCTCATATTTTTACATCTCAACTAAAAATCTTCATCTTGTAGTCCGACGCTGGGCAGATGGTGCAGTCCGGAGTGAGTCCAGGACCGCAGGGGATAATGGTGGGAAGATCTGGTGGCCAGGCACAGGCTACTGGTCCTGGAGCTATGGGAGGTGCGAAATTCGAGAACGAAATTCCATTCTTATGAGATAAT
Organism: Euura saliciscinereae; assembly: GCA_018420115.1. NCBI lineage: Eukaryota > Metazoa > Arthropoda > Insecta > Hymenoptera > Tenthredinidae > Euura > Euura saliciscinereae. The sequence continues at coordinate 2,969 of JAFFZH010013153.1, forward strand.
TCGAGAATTTTAGTCTATTTATCTCGTTACTGATTTGATATCACGTTTCTTCTCCATAGGTCAAATAGGAAAAGCTCCCAGCGCCATCAAGACCAACATCAAAGCGGCTTCACAGATTCATCCCTATGGACGATAGATAGATCGATATGAACTGTTGTGACTCGGTATCAGCTTTACCGTCACCCCAGATCACTGAATGGGAATCGTTAGTAATCGTTAGTTAGAAAGTGTTAAAATTTGGGATATTCATTCAAGTCTCTCTATTATTTTTCGATTTTAGTTTCCTGGGTCACGACCGACGTTGAATAAATTATTTAGCTTTATTATTAATTTTATTAATTCATTCTGTTTTTTATAACATATTCAAGTCGATCAAACGACTCTGGTCGTTGATGAGTTCAAATTTGGCTGTGTACTCCGTTTTATCAAGTAGTTTCTTCAATTACAACCTTATCAAAATCCTTTTCTGTCTGTTTCAGATGAATGAACTTCTATCAGAGTGTAAAAAACTCTTATATTTTTTTTGTTTATCGATATTTAAACTCGGTTTCACGCGAACACTGTTCTGCAATGAAGCCACTGGCTGAATAATAATGTTGGAAAGAATGAAAAACAGTGCAGTTTCTTTTTGCCAATTGAGACAATTGCAATAAACGAGATTGAATTTAATTAAAGATTATTTTTTTCATCGAGTAGTTGCAGTTTGTGTACTAAGATAAAATACTGTTTCGAAAATAGTGTAAATAGAAACTCATACCATTATTTTGTAAAGATGTATTATAATAATTGATTAATAAAATAGCAAAATACATGGATTATTGAGTACTTGAAACCTTACTTCAGAGGTGAAGCCGAAAATTTTTGGAATTTCCAGGTTGAAATAAAATTCATTAAAGCTCGTCGCATTTATTCACAAAGGTATCATTTTATTGAACAAGTTTTTTCGTTAAAGAATATGAATACGATACTAAACGATCTTCCGATATTTCCTGAGTCAAAACATATTTCAATTCTCCATTACAACACGATAATATATTATACAAAAACCGTTTAAAAAAAAAAGAAGAAATTAAATCTAGTACTTTGATTGAATTATATTTCTTACGTACATGTACCGTCTAACATTAATGTTGCGAATTAATAATTAATAATTACATACCTATATTAGTTGTATGTATAGTACTCATATCATCTCTATGTATTTATTTTATATATATCGTATGAAAAATATAGTACGTCATAAATAAAAATATCATCAAATAGAATTTATGCGGCATCTTCTCAACGGACTCACCACACAGCACGCAAACATACCTACATTAATTACAGTCCGGCGGTGTTTATATATCACGTGAAAATCAAATCAAATGATACGACGGTCACAACCGAAGGGATTCCAACTTCCCTATACTTATTTTACAATCTTAAACCCTAAACAAATATTTGTAAGAATATTTAGTTAAATCACCGTCCCTATCTGTGTCATTGCATTGGTCGGGTAACAAATAACGATAAAAAATAAAATAATAGCTATTCTATAGCACGTTATAAAACTGGGGGGGGGGTTCACCCTGTGATTTATGTAACATGGGAATACCTAAATACGTCAGTATGTTTTTTTATATTGGTCGTCAGTCTTCTCGGTCTATAGTTACGATTTAGGTAGCTTCGTTGCTTCAGCGTAATTACAGAAGGATTGAGAAGGGTTTAACTAAGGGTTCAACAGGGATCGATTTCGCCTCGCGTTCGGTGTGTAAAATCCACGGGGATCACCGTATACCGGTTCGAACGCTGAGAAGGGCCTCAGGGACGTATTCGCGCTTCCACCAGGGCTCGGTGTTCTCGTCGTATTCAAACCCTCCGCCGAAATCGGCGTGTACGTCCTCTTTATGGGCGGTGGGCATTTCTCTGCTGTGAATTTTAAAGTAGGCCATAAATTAACAATCTCAAGAATTTGTGATAAGATAAATAAATACTCACCAAAAATTGACTTGTTCTTCACAGAGACGTTGATGCTCATTACCTTGTTTCCGTAAACTGCAATTTATAAGAAAACAAAATGTTATTTAATTGCCTGAATCGAACTAAATTTAGACGATTGATATTCATTGATAATTAGAAGAAATGTATCAATTAGATGGAAAAAAAGATCACTTACTGTAGAAAAAGGTGATAAGAAGAGCGATAAAAGTTCCCAACGTGTATCTATGATAGTAGGCGTAGTCCAACCAGCTTATGCCTGTGATTGGGGCGGCCTGATCGTACTTTGAGATCCTAATGAGAATCTGAAATCATTTAAATTGGCGTCAAGTCTAGGCGATATTGCATTATTATCGCCAAATACTCACAGGCACATCTTGTTTAGTAATTTCACTGATCACTCTGATCTGACTGCCCTGAATTTCGCCCTGGTTGTGCGTCAAACGAACTTTGAACTGCACCGAGGTGTCGTACGCGCCTTGGGGTCCAGTGATCAGGGCCACACCTTCCGGCGTGTGAATCTGAAATCGGAATCATATCAGTAATGAAAAGAAAAATCAATCGATGAACAAAGGAAAAGTTAACAAATATTCAGTGCTTCTTCTTCAAGACCTACATTCAACTGAGCGAGTACTGCGGGGATTCCATGTACTTGGATGATAGCCGACGGTGTTGAAGTTGCTGGTGTGACTGCGAAGACTATTTCTTTGGTCAGAATATAGACTGGTGGTAAAAACTGTATCGGAACCGACGTAGCAACGATTTCACGACTCTGTACGACGATATTCAACGAAATATCCAGAACACTGATCGCCTTTGAGGGAGGACCGATCGGAATTACGTCGCAGTAGTAGAGACCTGTAATCATGTTAAAATCATGGCATCAGAGTTCAGAAAATTGTGTCTTGATTAAAATGGATTTCTTACCTGAGGCCAGATCGAATCTTGGTTTGGTGAGGAATATGTCTTTGACATCGACCGCCGATACGCTGTGGGAAAACTTGACGGTGCACGTGAACGGAAATGTGTTTGGGGTGAAATTGTCCCTCTTTCGACATCCGCCCCTGCCACGAGCGAGAATATTGTTTCTCTTGTTGCCGTCGCTGATACCCTGGAGAACCAGCGGGACCCCCAATACCTCTGTTCCGGTTATATTTTTACTGTAAGCTGGGACGAAGATCATCTGCAAGAAACCCAAGGTCGAATATAATTTAAATCTACTTCGATGACCTGAATAATTTCAACGATGAAAACTTGTCCTTTTTGCAGGATGTACCTCGGAGATCGGTTGAATGTCGAGTAGGATTTCACCACGAGCAAGAGCTGCCAAGCTATGCTTAACCCGAACTCTTCCTGGACTCAGAGCTCTCCCTATTCCAGTTGCGGAATCAACGGTCAATAATTCTGGATCGGAGGAGCGCCAGAAGCCAGGATCTCCATCGTTCGACAATAGCGGCATGGAGAAACATACGATATCACCAACGGTCACGATTGTCTGGAGATAATAGTAATACAAATCATATGAGTATGCATATGATACCGAATGCAAAAAATACCAAATCATGAATTAAAATAGTGATTTTGCATTAATCGATACCTGAAAATTGGATGAGCAAATCTGATGGAATTGAAATGATGATAAGATTCGAATGAAAGATTTTAGAACAAGAATTGATAGAATAATCATTTTTCCATATCAAGTTATTTTGTAATTAGATACAGTTTTTCATATACAATCTTCAATATTGCAATGCATGAAAAAATATACTGACAAATGTCCGAATTCGTTTTAAAATTTGGCTATTTTTAATTAAATGAAAATTTGTATCGAAAAATGTGAGCCAAAACAGCCTAAATTCAATTAATAATCGCGGATTTTCGAAATAGGAACAATCAATAAATAGCTTCAATAAAAAAACTCAATAATCAATCAACAAATTCTTACAATCCTTTGTATTCCGGACCAAAGAGAATGGCAAATCTTGTTGAAACGTAAGAAAGATAAAAAAAAAGAAGCAATACACAATAATGTCGAGTGAGAAATGTGGTGAGATTGATCGAACATTCAATTAGTTATTAGAAATTAAAACTCTGATTCTTCATTGATTAGAATTTCATAATCAGTGATTAATGTAATCATGATTTCAATTTCTGATGAAACTCGCTATATTCTCGCACTCAGTAATTACTGAATCAATTTTCAGCGAGAAATGATGTATTTCGATTGATATCGAAACCCAGAACGCACCTTCTGAGGGAAAAGAATATCCCCGATGATCATATTCACATAGTCAAACATCCCATTGGGATGTTTTTCGTCATAGACCTTAGCGACCATGTGACCATTTCTTGTGAATTTCACAGAAATAACGTTCTCAGTTGTCGTACTAAACGCAGCTAAATCCGCGCGGTTTGTCGACACGCCTATCTTCGTCTGTCCGGCGTTAAACTTGGTCCCCACGTTGTCGTAGTATCCAACGACGTAATCCAGCTCCATACCCCTCGGCAAGGCGTCAAGCTGTTCACCGGGTCTAACGCGAACCTCAGACCTCAGCTCCAGCATCATATAGTGGATCGGTTTCACCTGAGGAACAATAAACGCGTAAATATTCGCAAGTCTTTTCCATATTCACCATTCACCATATTTCAGGTGGTGGATTCATGGCGCTAAAATTCACCTCGACAACGACAGTCAGTGTTTGCTTGAAAGCGTAGGCCTCAGCACTGGCGATCGTGACGATAGTCTTTCCCAAAGATTCGCCAGACCTGAGTAGACCGTTCTTATCGACGGTGACGCCTTTCCCGGACCAGGTAAGAGCGTTTGAGTCTTCGCTGTGATCCCCAACGTTTCCATGCGCGAATACTTTGTACGAAGGAAGACCGTATTTGTCCCTATTAGTCTGCAGTTTGAACGCAGAATTAGGAGCCATCAGTACGACCGGTCTTCCATATCCGTCTCCGACCCCGATCAAGTGGAGTTCTTGGAATATTTCGATCTTCAAAAACGCGACGAAAGTAACGTCCCTCTCGCATCTTGAGACTCTATCGCAAGCAATTGTCAGGTTCAAGTGGACAGTGGCGACTCCAGGCTGCAGAGCGGTTGCTCGCACCGAAGCCTCGTTGTCGTATCCGATATCGACGCCCGTGCCTTCGTACATATTTCCCAACTTAACGACCGCAGATTTATCCGCGTACCAGAAGAACCTCATGTCCGTTTTCGTTGATCCGATCACAAGCGGAGTCAGCTGCTCCGGAATGCCAAAGGCCCAGAGAGGGACAGTGGCTCCGACCTTTATCCTGGTCGTAGGTGCCGTGATTTTTATTCCCTCTAGAGGGACGACCTTGACCTCTACACTGTCCCTCGAATACACGACGCGTTTGCCGTTCGGCGCCAGGCCAACGACAATTGCAGATATCACAGCAGTTCCGAAGGATTTTCCGTCCAACATCCCGTCCTGGCTGACGTCTAGGGAGTCTGTATCATTGCTGAAGAATTCAATCTCTGAATTAGAAGGTCCTCCGACTGTTGCGAGTCGGTAAACAGTGCCTACGAGGATCGTGGCGTTTCTGGGAGTGATAGCCAGCGGCAGAAAGACCTGGACTGTGATCGGCTCGCTCCTAATCTCCTCTTCATCTTTCCCGCTGGCGAAATAGAGCTGCGATTCTCCCTCCTCTACCCCGTAGACCATGTAGAGTATTCTGTCGTAGGGAGAACTGCCCTGTTCGTTGTTAGGCAGTCTCTTAATTTCTATGCGATTATTGTCAGTGTCTGTTCTGACGCTCATAGCGTCTATCGAAGGTATCTCCATGATCCTTCCATTGGTGTCGAGAAGCTTGACGGCAGCGACTATGCATTTGGCTATCTCGACCTTGTCTATCACCTCGACTCGTATCCCCCCGAGTTGTTGGACCTCGATCACAGCCTCGGCTGGACTTGAGGGAAGACAAAGATCGACGAGCGCGAGATGAAGGACTCCAGAGTTCTTTGGAACGACCGTTATCGTCTTAGTGGGCTCGACGTAGTCGACCTTGGCTATGTCGTCCGAGCTGAGTACAAAATCGTAGTAGCCAGACCCCTGGCTGACCTGCATCGAATAGAACGCGTTCGGGTCGTTCAGTACTTTCATGTTGCTGGGACTGATCACAGTGTCGTTGACCAGCATCATGCTTATGGAAGCAGTGATCAGCGGAGTCCCGATACTCCCGAATTCGTTTTCAGCGGGGAACGGCGGCCTCTCGGGGACGATCCCCAGCTTCGATAGCACCCGTTTTTGGTAGCCAATAACGGTTGCGTCCACCCTCAGAGTCCCTGTGCGGGGTTTGGGCGACAATACACGCTGATAGTGTCTCTTCGGCAGGACGACGTTCATGTCTAGATAAGTCTCTTCCATGATGCCGTTCGTCTTCTGGACCCCTGCGTAGTCCGCAGGCTCCATTCCCCACTCGACATCGAGGCTTGTAGCATTGTCGAAGGTTCTTCCATCCTCGTCTTTGACTATGACTGTGAGTTCAAAGTCCTTTCCGCTCCGGGCCATAACGCGATCCGTGCTCTTGCTGATGGGGCAATTCGAGTTATCCTTGAATTCAGGTATGAGATAAACGTATCTTGGCTTCCCACAGGTGACCAGGACCGAAGCGGAAGCCTCGGTCTGACGACAGTTAGCCAATAACGGCGTGTTGGATACAGTCAGCGTTAACACAGCCTCCCCCAACGCCTCGCAAGTTATATCATAGACATAGACGTCGGAGCTTGAGCCGTGGGCATATTCCATCTCGCTAGACCTCACCACCCCCAAATTCGATACTTTCATCTCTCTAGAGTATCCTTGATGCTTTTCGATCCAAGGTGCTGGACCACCCTTGAAAACCACTCGCCTCGATGATCCAACCGCGAGTAGAGAGTCTCCGGTGGCTGGATGGACGGCCGATAAAGGCTCGTAGGCGGAAACGGTGACGTTATCCATTAGATACAGGCCATTATTGTTATAGGCGACGGTAACTCCCGATATCCCGACTTCAAGGCCAACGACTAGCAAAGTGGTGCAAGCTATGCCGATTGTCTCCACGCTGGCGCTGTTATTGCGAACAAAATTTCCATCAGGAATGTAAACGTCCAGGGGAATATCGGTGCAGTCGTTGAACGGAATTTCCTCGATTTCGTCGATTCCTTCTCTGTTCATTTTCCCAAACATGGCCACATGGATGTGGATCGACTCTCCTACAGCCGCCTCCATGTTGTACTCGATGATTTCTAGCCGGGACGGAGTCAGCGCGTGCACCAGGGTCTCGTCTCTGTTGTGCTGATTACGAACCATGGACACAGCCACCCTGGCCAAACCCTTCTTCACTATTCCGACTACCCCGTTTTGCGAGACTATGGCTACCGAGGGATTATGACTCGTCCACATGTAGGTGCCGTCTCCTCCGGTCGCTGTTAAAGCCACTTCGTACCTGTGATTAAAGTTTGATATTAATTCTGTATTTTGATTGAACAGTTTTTATATTCTGATTTGATGAAACTTTGAGATGAGGACCTTGGCTTGCTCCTCGGGTCCCAGGGGACGGCTAATATCTTCGGAGACACTGTGACTGGCGAATTAATCGCGAGTTCCGCCCTGGTCGAGAGTCGGGGTGTTAGATCGATCCTCTTCCCCTGATCGTTGATTATCGCGATTAGAGTTGCCTCGACTATCGTTGTTCCAGTGGATATCGGCACGCAAGTAAGATGCGTGCCGTTCTGGGTCCTCGAAGTAACGTCCAGGTACCTCTCATCTATACGTACGCCCACTTCTACGCCTTCGCCAATGTGGAACTTTCGATCTTTGCTGTGAAATTGAAATAGATTAATAAAAGATTGTATCTCGTCTCTTCATTTGATGAAGAAAAAGACAAATTCTCGAGATTTTTAATGAATTATTCTCACTTGTCGTATATTTCAACGACGATTTCGTGCGTGTGTCCCAGAATGAGCCCCCAATTTCGGAATGGGAGTACAGTGAGGTGGATGTAAGCAGGTTCGTTTATATTGACGGTGGCCGAAGGTAGAACGACTCCATATTCTTCGTCCACGTTTCTATCGTGTAGCACGACCTTGGTCCTACCTAGACCACGGGCATAGGCTCTCCCACGATCGTTGTTTATTTCTAGGATATCCGAATTCTCAGCCTCTAGATAGTACTGACTAGACGGTAGACCGATCTCCTCCAGACGTCCTTGATGAACCTGGAACAAGCATGTTAGAATTTTTTTACATCCAGAATATCTGCATCGAGAAAAGTTAGCGATTCTCAAACTGGGTCGAATCGTGTTACCTGCATGATTTTGTAGTTGATGCTATCGTAAGCCATCATGGTAACGTCGGATGGCAGGATTATCAGATTGGCGACGACTATCAATTCCACCTCAATAGCGGGTACGTGCCTGTACTCAGGGTGAGACGATCTCACTGAAACCTGGAATATATCGAAAAATGATGTGAAATATGCAGAGTAAAAGAATAAACAATGAACACTTCGATCAGGCTGCTCGGCTCCATATTTAATACAATTAGTATCGTCAAAATATCGAAAACAATTTGTTGATGTAATTATGCAACGGAAATTATCCTCTTTTCTTGTCAAGATTGAAGTTCGTATTGTTAAAACGGGGAAAATGAATAGAAAAAATTGTCTCCTTAAAAAAGGCTGAAATTGGACTCTCGCGATTATCGAGTATCAAAAACTAGCGACGGCGGAAAGGAATTTGAATTCGATCAATTTGAGGCGGGTTCAAAATCCCGAACGATTTTGTGCCGAAAGGTCATAATTCCGAATTTAAAAGTACCGAATGGCATAATTCCGAATTGAAAAGTAACCGAAAGGCCATAATTCCGAATTTTAAA
>JAFFZH010013153.1:11838-105476 GCA_018420115.1 Euura saliciscinereae
AGGCCATAATTCCGAATTTTAAAGTACCGAATGGCATGATTCCGAATAAAAAGTACTGAAATAAGAGTTTTGCCCGAAAAAAAACGTGCAAAACATCATTTCGGTACTTTTAAATTCGGAATTATGGCCTTCTGGTTACTTTTGAATTTGGAATTATGGTCTTTCGGTACTTTTGAATTCGGAATTATGACCTTTCGGCACAAAATCGTTTGGAATTTTGAGCCCGCCCCATCAATTTCCCGCTTCTAAGCTAGTTCTGCGAGCATACTTTGGCAGAGCCAGTCCTGATTCCTTCTACTAGCGTAATGTGTCCTCTCCTCCCCTCGGAATCTAGTTCAGCGACCGTGGGCGGAGTCTCGTACGGCGATTCCTGAAAGGTCATGAACCTCAGTACATTGTTCAGATGTTTGGAGTCTATCTGCGATCCGTGTTTCTCCACGTTTCCAATCGTCCAAGTGAACTCGACGCCAGCCAGAGTACTGAATTCATTACCTCGATAAAAAAACAATCAATCATACATCGGTTCACGTTTCTTGATTCGTTTTATCAACTTTCGTCACATTGTTTCTATAAACAGTATGAAAAAGGACTGAAATTTTGTTTAAATTTTCTCACCTTGTTCGTCGTAGGCTTTGACCTCGAAAGCCTCCGGCGCTTCCTCGATGAATAGTTCCCTGGTGGTCGTAACGAGATTGAATGAAAAAATAGCGTCGACGATAACGTCGCACCTAAGGAACTGTCCTGTGTTTATATCTTCGGCCAAAACGATCGCGGTATTCCGAGTCGACTCCTTGGTCACGGTCTGAACAATCACAGCTGACGAGCATGTTTTTTCGAAATTCTCATTCAGCGGAACCAGTCGGATCAAGTCGAGCCGCGACGAGGACCTGAGACGAGAGTCGAGATTGAGGTTAGGCGCGAAATTTTATTCACCTTTCGGTTTTAGGCTAGACTTTGAATCCAGACAAACTGTGCGAAGCAGAAAGTGGATGGTGAAAAGAGTGATTTTTGTTACTGACCACTTGTAGCATCCGCCTTCGGTAACCTCGAGGGTAAAGTTGACCGGGAAGTCGTTGAATACGGGTAGAAGAACCCTGGGCACGTTGAGTCGATGGGTTGAAGCGGTTGATGATATTGAGAGAACTGTGATGATCACTGCAGATAGTATTACGAGAGTGTTTTTGTTGCGGTACGACATCACCGATCTCGCCATTGTCTCGTGCGGATGAACCGCGCACGTGTTTTGTTCAACCGGCTCGAAGGTTTGCTAGAAATAATACTTTACGCGATATATCACTATTTTCCGCGGGCTCTTTCCCCCGATTTGGCGAATTCAAACCGCTAACTCGTCACGAACGTTGTAAGGACACAGAGCAGCGAGTCGATGAGTGAGAGTAGATAGACGATAGATCGCTACGTGATTGGTCGCACTAAAATTTGAAATTTGAATTCAACTCAGCGCGGGAAATAAATTTCAGGCTGCATTCACATGGGCCTGGGGAATCTAGGGAGTTTTCGAAGAGCCAATCAGAGATGTTCCGTTCAATTCGTTCCGAGTGCATTGCGGAATCTAGTGATTTGCTGTACGTGTGTATCTGTGTGCGAAAACGCAACGAGGACAGTATTGTTGAGTAATTTGAGTATTGTTGAGTATTGTTGAACAATTGAATAAATAAATAATATTCCCGGGCCATTGAGATAGTCTTATATCTTGAATTTTTTGTTTCTATGTATCCATATTCCAAGCACAATGAAATGTAAATGCATATGATAACCTATATTCAAAGTTGCATGCATCATGGATTATAATTACAGGTTACAGCCCGTTAATAAATCTTGACCCTCCGCTACTAATGAAATATTTGTTGCCGTATTGCGTAGCCTTTAGAGGTTAAGGTGAAACGCTAGCTGATCATTTCCACTTGGAATTTTCAAACCCTACTCAAGCTGCCAAAACACATTCGATTGATGTGAAATTGATATCAGTGACGTAAAAAGAGTCAACGAAGGGCAAGACGAATTTTTTTTGGCGAAAATCGGAACACGTAATGAGAATTTTGTATAACAATATTGTTCTGTGACCCCAGGAGGTGCTGCCCCTCGTGGAGATGGGCAGCACTTCCTTGGATTGCAGAACAATATTGTTAAAAAACGTTAATTACGTCTCGATTTTCGGAAAAAAAAATTCGTCTTGCCCTTCGTTCACTCATTTTACGTCACTGATATCAATTTCACATCAATCGAATCTGTTTTGGCTGCTTGAGTAGGGTTTGAAAATCCCAAGTGTAAAATGTCGCTATCTCTCTCGCACTCACGCGCCTTGCATATCCCCTTAAGGTGCAATGAAAGTCACGTGACCTCGATATGATTTACACTTGGAATTTTCAAACGCTATTTTCTCAGCCAAAACACATTCCATTGATGTGAAATTGATATCAGTGACGTAGAAAAACTCAATGAAGGGTCTGCCAATCGTGGATTTTCGAATATCGAAAGACATAATCAGAATTTTGTGTAGCAATATTGTTCTGTAACCCAAGGAGGTGCTGCCCCTCGTGGAGAGAGGCAGCACTTCCTTGGATTCCAGGACAATATTGTTAAAAAACTGTTATTACGTCTCGATTTTCGAAAATCCACGATTGGCAGGCCCTTCATTGAGTTTTTCTACGTCACTGATATCAAATTCACATCAATCGAATGTGTTTTGGCTGAGAAAATAGCGTTTGAAAATTCCGAGTGTAAATCAGGTCACGTGACTTTCATTTCACCTTAAAATCCTATATTCACATTGACAGGAATCATGAAGAACGGAACGAGCGGGAGCCAATCAGAATGAGTGTTTTTGAAATTCCCGGTATAATTCGCCACTGATTGTGAGCGTTCCGTCCCCGTGAATTCCGGAAAATTTCGGTCCATGTGAACGTAGGAAATAGAGATGCGAATGGTAAGCGTGACCGGAAAATTTACCGTAATTTTACCGTCAATTACTGGTAATTGACTGCGATAAAATTACCACATTGGTCACATTCTGATATTCTGATTAGATGTGCGATAAATGAATAAATAATTCTATGTTCGAACATTTGTTATTGGGTTTTCAATAAGATTTCTGTTGAAGTAACTACGGTATATTGTCGGTTGGCGGGTTCGAGGTTTTTGGACTTTGGGTAGATAGGCACGTGCCGCACGAAAGTGAGGTTAGAAATGGTAAAATTACGGTAAAAATACGGTAAAATTACGGTTATTTTTCGGTAATTTTACTGAGAATCGAAATACCGGTAATTTCACATCTCTAGTAGGAAAATATTCTCATCGGAACGAAGAATGGCCGTAACTCTCTGATTGGTTCTTCGAAAACTCCCTAGATTCCGATTCCGTTCCGGTGAATTCAGGCCCATGTGAATGCAGCCTAATGAAGTGGGAAACTTCGATCTATAAATGAGACGACTATTGTTGCAGTCAGCTCTTAAACTATTAGCAAATGCTTCCTGGATTCCTTTTGATTGCTCTAGATTCCATTAACAGTATAGTATGGTATCGGCTCGGGTTTGTTATAATAAAATGATATCACAAAAAATACAATAATCATAATTTTCTTTATTGGCTTTGTAAAAGTTGATTCTTTCTTCTTACGCATTTGGCTTATTGTCTATATTGTTTTGTGTCATTCTTCATCAAATAGTATTGAAAATTCTTAATCTCTCTCAAATGTCTTATAAATACAATTCACCTAAAGTACAATATTACAAATAATACAAGTCACTTGGATTCAATTATTTTTACAGAATTGTCGTAGTAATGATTTCTTTGTTGTTCCTCAAAGTCATCGATCGTATTTCTCCGGGTGAACAAATACAGACGAAAAATCAATGCCTCTGGCACAAAAGTTTATATCTTTGTAAAACAAAGACTCTGGTGTTCTTGATCAAAAGTGACCAGTCTGACGGTCAATATCTGTAATATCCTCGATTATCTCTTGAACCTTAGTCCCAATCTTTTTTGCAATGTCTGTCTTCTCGTTATTCGGCAGTAGAAGATATTTCCACACCAAATCGCCGTCTATTATACCCCTAGCTGGATTTCCCTGCATCCTTACGTAACTTTTATACGTCCTGAAAGAAATGCATTAAATTATTATCACCCTCGTTTTCACAGTTAATTCAGCAAAATTACCTGTAAGCTTTGGGATTAAGTCCAGCAGTGTGTGAGATGTGGGTGACGAGGACATTTTGCAACATCAATAATCGTCGATAAGTTTTCTCCGGTACTGGAAGAACGTAGCCAAGACTTCCGTCTAGAGAAGCTAAAAGAAAAAAAGTTTTTCACGTTGAATATAAATTGATGAAAAGAAAATGAGTAGAAACTCACCAAACATGGTGATATGTCTTCTATCAGCTCCGGTAAAATGTTTTCTGTCGTTTCCTGGGTCTGCGAGTTTGCATCTGATCCTAAAAAACGTGTTAACTTTCTGACCGAGATGAAAATCTGCTTTTCTGATTAATTTTTGACCCCCCAGACTCTCCCTGGACTCTGGTTGGTACATGAACAAGGCTAAATTATTTTCGCCGTCTGCGACGAGGAATCCTAAATTATTATTATCGATGAGATATTCTATCGTGTAGACTTCTGCGGGTCTGAAATCCTGAAAATGATAATTTTATTATTCACAAACGAGAAATTATCATCGATAAAAAAAACTTACCCTGCTAACGAGCGAAAGCGTTCTATACTCTTCCTGAAATCTTAATAGACTAATCGATTTGTAAACGTCCGCGACTAGTATCAAACTCTTGATACTCAACATCTGATGAATGTATATTTGGGTGTCTATGAAGGCAACGCCGACCAAGTCGTTGTCCTTCAGCTGCCATATATAAATCTGTGAAAGAAAGACGAGGCGATTATTATTGATCGTGAAAAATGGACAGAACATCCTTTAGAATTCCGACTTCACCTTCTGTCCCACTGCAGATACCAGAAACCCAGAGACTTGAGTGATGGCTGTGATCGGACCCTTCTGTTCCTTTGCGTATATTTGTTTGAAACGATTTTTAGTCAGCGGTTGACCAGGCTCTGGGACGACTTCGATGATGTCGAAGATGAGTATCTGGAAATGAGATTATTTGTTATAGAAGAAAAAGTAGCGAGGATGTGTGAGCCAACCACGCACCCTTCCTCTGCTCGTTATATCTTCTCCGTAGTTATAATTGGTGCCTAGTACGATGTACCCCTTGAGACCCGACCTCGTCCCTTCGTAGGCAAGCGAAACATTCTTCAAGCAAGTAACGTGCTCCCACTGATCCAGTTCTATTCTAGTATTTGGAATAGTTTCCCACGAAACCGGGGAAAACAAAACTATGCTGAATTGGTCCTGAGGCGGGTAGAGAAATCTATCGTTTCGCTCTTCTTCCGTGTATTCCTGAAACGATAATTCAAAATGGGATACAAAACCCTCTGATAAAATATTATGAAGAGAGAAAGAAACTGCGTCTAAGTACTTTGTCCTCTCCATTGAACTTGTAATAACTCTTCAAAGGCTCAGCGATGCTAGTTATCACGCAGTAAGTCTTGCTCTCAAGATGGTAAGTGACGAAGTGCGGAGTACATCTGAGGGGAACTTTCCTGACTGGCCAAGGAGCGTCGTAGGATAGATGAGTTGGAAGAACACATATTCTCAGCTCCTCCTGCAAACATTGAACATTTGTTGTGTCGAGTGCGTTCTATATCGCCATTGCTATCGACTATCACCTTTCCATTGAAGTATAAAAATCCTTGTGGACAATTGACGTTATTGAACGGCGCGAAGGAAGTTATGGCTCCGTCTATTCCCATAGGGTGAGCTCGGAGCTCGCCTCTTGCCGTGAGGAATATCCAGTGGGGATACCCCCCGCAGATAAACACTCCGTTGTATCCTGCGATGTTGCTGAAGTATCGCATCATGCAGACACGGGTCGAGTTTCCGTTCGGTTCTTCTTCTTCTTTGGGTTTTGGCCTGGGATAAAAACGAGAATTAAAAAGGAATTAAGAGAATGATGTAGAGTAACTGTACCTTATCTGACCAGGTATGATGCAGTGATCAAGTTTCTTGAATCTCAGCTTCAAATGACCCTTCGGGTATCTGTAAGCTTGGTAAATCTGGATCTCAGAATCCATTCTGACCAAGAGCATAGGCCTGCTTCCATGATGACCGAGGGAGACCATGAGGATCTCTCTGACCTGTGATAAAAAATCGTTCAATACCGCTATCCGTGAAGAAAGAAATCCGGTGCGATTCATCACCTGCATTTCTGGGTTTGGAACTTCGCCAGATTGAGAAATCTGTAGCGTGGTCGATTCCATGCTGTCGTGAAGAACGTACTGTCCGTACCCAAAGTTCCTGATGAGGTAGCAGAGCCTCAGTTCCGGTAGAGAATAAATTTCGAGGGTGCCATTGTCTCGGTACGCCAGGAGCCAGTAGGTCGGTTTCATTTCCTGAAGATGCTTCTGCCACCAAGGTGCCTTTTTGTTAGTCCCATCAGGTGCTTTGGCGCGAGGAGGTATGGGCATTTGGAAAGCAGGTGCATCTCCGTACAGCAGATCGTCCTCGTCGTCTACGCTGCCACCGATAATCGGTTCTTCGATAACTTTTTCCTCTCTGGATTCACTCTCGTTCGTATCATCTACGTGATGGGTTGTGAATATGCCACTGACGTCTCTGTACGCGCATAGAGTGTCGATCTGCGGTCTCTGCAAAGCGAAAAGAAGATGAGACAAAATTCGCGACTAAAAATAGCAACTGGTCTTACAAATAACAGATTAGCAGGGTGGACATGCAGCCTCGGAGCCCCTCTTCCTTCTCTCAGAGTTAGCAGCATCACTTGACCATCTTCGCTCAAAATCGTGACGTACGGATCTGCGCAGCTCGCGTGCACAATGGGACACCCAAGATCCATGGGTATGTGTTGGATCTGGAATAGGAATCAATATTTCAATGAAATACTGAACCACTGATAATCAGGGTTTGGAGATCGTGGTGACCTGCTCCAATCCCTGCATAAGCCTGACGCCCATCTGAGTCACTTGAACGATGTATTTATTCGCCCCAAGATTTCCGGCAAAAACGGTTGTACCCTGGGTGCTGAAGCCGCTGTGATCTACTTCGTTGATTTCTTGACCAGTTTGTAGGATCTGGAACCAAGAACGAGGATAATTTACAGAAAGATTGAAGTTCGAACTCGATTAATAGTTCTTATCTGTACCATGGTAGAGTCTTCGTGACTCAGAATCAAGAAGGCGTGGGTTCCCTCAGCCTCGGCTTTGGCCTGTTCGTCGTTGTTCACCGCGCCGATTACTGTCCACATATCTTCGCATCCTGGTAATTCGAACGTAGTCACGACCTGCGAATCAAGTTGTAGAATAATGAGTACAAATTTTGGTTTCTGTCGAGGAGAGGCGCACCTGTGGACGCACGGAGCGTTGCAAAACACAGAGAGCCCCGTTTTTTCCATATCCCGACGTGGTTACCAGCTCAACGTCCGGATCTTGGTTGTGAGAAAATTCCTCGGACAAAAAGGCAGGCTCTCCCATAGAAATGTTACCGCAAGGTCCGATGTTCAACAAGCTATCGCATACCTGAAAATGAGGGGATAAAATGATTAATAAGTAAAAAACAAAGAAGATTCAGGCACGTATTTGTACCTCGAAGATGTACGAAGTTATCTGCATGGAAGCCTGTGTCTCGTTTCCATAGACTTCGAGTTCCTCAGGATCTTTTATATCCAGTACATCAGAAGCCATCCAATCTCCGAGATAATCTTGTTTCTTTTTCTTAGCGGGTGTCTCTCCAGTGTCGTCGTCGTCTTTGTCCTCCAGATCAATATCGTCCTTTTTCTCTTCCTCGCCTTTCTCTGTCTCTGGTTTCTCGGCCATCTCGTCTTTTTTCTCTTCGATCTGCTCAACGTCATCGTCGTCTTCGTCGTCGTCCAAAGTTATCTCCAGACCACTGTGTGCAATTACGCTCTCAGATTCTTTCCCAGTGAATCTTAACAGCAGGGAATTACCCAGTCGAGAACCAAGGAAGAGGTAATTGTCTTCGCAAGTGCAGACCTGTGTCATAAGATAATTAACAAGCGTAACGGGTGTAACTAAGAGCCTCTTGAACCGGCATGAGACTCACACAGGACGTTAACACACTCGCAGCAGCCTTGTCGAAGTGAAAACCACGGACCGATCGCATACTGTCTGCGAAAAGTGACAAAACGTACAACTCCCCGCTCTTCAATGATATCACCAAACGATCGGCGGATATGAAGGCGACCTGAGCCCCCTCCAGACTCATCTTCACTCCTTCCTGGGGTTCTGTAAATTTCGAAAGACCCTGAGATTAGAGTAACACGATGTAGGGACTCGGAATAATTGTTTCTTGGGACGAATGAAAATACTGACTGAGCGGAAAGTTGGTGCTGGTTTCAGCCATGCTGTTTAAAGAGACGCCGTACGGAGGAATACTCTGGTTTAAATATATCAGAGAGTTTATAGCCATTATCAGGGTTCCTCCCAGTGGTTTTTTCACAGGAACCGCCTGACAACAGTCGAAGGGTAGATTCGATACGGACCAAATAATCGGATGTACTTTTTGCTGTATGTTCAAGGATATCGCCACCATGGCGCAGGTGTCTTGCCTCACCGCTATACGCCTGGATAAAAACAAGATGTAAATTACAGCACAAAATTCACGATTTTACCTGGTTGATAAACTCCTAAACTCACCCTGAGAAGGTTCTAACAGGTTCGTAAAGAATGAGAAGAGTGGGTTCGTAGTAGCCGTGCAGGAACTGCAAGTCTATAATATTGTCCATCTTTTCCTCCAACGTTTTCAAAACGATCATGTAAGAAGATAAGATCGGAGTCTTGTGCAAAGACGACGATTTAGTCGGCTCTAGCAGATCCCCGTCGTCGATTACCGGATCCTTCCGGAACGGAAGCACCACTAATTTTCTCCCGTAAACGAGCATCACCGCGCATCGACCCTCCGGGTCGACCCTGACGATGGGAATGTGGTGGTGATTCGTCCAGCCGTCCTGTTTAAGAGCATCGGAACGTGTTTAGCGGGTTTTTTTTATTCGCGAGTGAAAAAGTAGCTCACCCTCATCTCCTCCTCTTCGAAATAATGCAGGGAAACCGTGCGAAGGTCGTGAGTGTCAAGGTCGTATTCGACGACGGATAGTTTGGCGTCCCTGAAGCTGAGGAGAAGAGAGTCTCTCTGCGATCCGACGAGCCGAACGGCTTGCATGGACATGACGTTTCCGTGCAGCGTGTACTGCGCCAGACACTCTAGTTTCATTTTTGGAGGCCTCGCTTCTGCGATTTTTGATATTGTTACTTTACTGCGGTTATTAAAGATTAAAGAGGCGGGCGACTACTTACCGGAGTATTTTTCTTTCCTGGTCGAGTCGACGTCCGGTATGAGACGAAAGGCTCGGATTATATTAGCGCCGGCGACTACGAGGCATTTTTCCGTCTGATTGAAGAAGCAGCATGTGATAGCGTGCTCGACACCCGTAGCGGGATGCGTGCTTTTGCAAATAGAATACATTCTGATGGAATTTGTCTACGGTTTTGAGGTTAGGAACTGCGATCGACGCTCAAACTCGCGATCCGAGGAGCGAGGGGGATTGATCATGTGGAATATAACGAGTCGCGGTGTTATTTCGCAGGTTTGATTCACGCGGATTCGACGTTATTCGAATTTAATACAGCTCTGACGTTATTCATATTTGTTTATAACACTGGGCGACACACAACGACCACAACCACCCGGCACTGGGTTCTTGGGTGTGAGTTTTTTCACTCAGACAAATATTCCCGGCGATCCTAGGATCCGCGATGTTTCTCGATTGATCGAAGTCATCGATTATCTTCGCTCGATTTTTGTTTGACTTCAATTAATCGAGGATCGATATTATAGAGATCAGTGGGTTCGGATGCCTTCATCCAATCATATCACGAGTTGAGCCCCTGTCGAGTGAAACCAATTGAATAGCGCCATTTGCAGTTTTCTGTTGCCCGACTTACCGCGGGTAGTTTAAATTCATACATCATTATTCTTAGTAGCTTTACACGCGCGTAAAATGTTAATTTTGTGAAAAAAGTACAACTACTAATAGTAAGAAGGCTTTTTCACCGGTGAGTAAATGAGTGTGAATCGTCATCGCACCCAGAGTAGAGGTATAAGTATTGAGTTTGAGGTCAGGAATACTGAATTAATGAATGTAATCTACAGATTTCCCCAAGATGATTCCATTATACTTTAGAAATGGCTTGAAAATATGGTAACAAGCCACGGCTGGGTCCCAACTAAATATACTCGGCTTTCCGGAGTTTTGAATCATACATCGGAGTCTTGAATCCTTCACCCGTTTGAATTTCCCGCGGTAAATGGGGCATCGGTTCGCTCCGCTCCTCCATCCCCGTTCCCCGCGGCTTGACCGATTCCGCTGATATACAAGGTGAATTGCTACGACGGAACAGTCTGAAGTTAGCTAGAGTCGAGAAACCAGCTTCCAGACACTTGGATTGGTTCAGACTTGTCTAAAAGCTTGTCTCTCGCTCAATGCCCAGAAAAAGGTAACAACTGCCCAGAGATGAAGGGGACGATAGGGTGGTCGTTATTTGGGGTCAAAATGAATTTTACCCCTGTCGCCCCCTAAATCGGTTCGAAATACGTAAAAAGTAAGGGCTCAGTTACACAGAGCGCGTCGCGTCACGCGTCATATGGAATGACCTATGGGAGAACAGCTTTACCAAGAATCTAGAAGAAGGTCAGCTTGTTGATTGGCCAACCGTCATGACGCGTGACGCGACGCGCTCTATGTAACTGAGGCTTTACGCTCTAATTTTTTCAGATTTTTACCAAAATGTTTGACCCTGGACCACGGGCGTTGAAGTTTTCCATTTAAAATTCATGGAGTTTTCCCGCGTTTGCAGTCACTATTTTACTGTGGGCCTAAAAATGTTTGTAAAATCTTGAAATTTTCAGAAACTAGTTTACAAGCGTGCTGCTACATGGAAAAAATTTCCCAAACCCCTACCCTATATCCAAAAAATAATCCAGACGCAAAAAGGAGCAAATACTTAAGATTTTGTAACTCGTTTAGGAAATTATTCTTTTTTATATACATTTATAAGAAAACGAGGAAAAAAATTATTAAAAAAATTCGGAAAAAAATTATTATTATTATTATGGTGATGTTATGTATACAACATTTTGAGGGTAGGGGTTTGGGAAATTTTTTCCATGTAGCAACATATGCTTGTAAACTAATTTCTGAAAATTTTAAGATTTTACAAACATTTTTAGGCCCACAGTAAAATAGTGACTGCAAACGCGGGAAAACTCCTTATATTGAAAGTCACGTGACCTCGATATGACTTACACTTGGAATTTTCAAACGCTATTTTCTCAGCCAAAACACATTCGATTGACGTGAAATTGATATCAGTGACGTAGAAAAACTAAATAAAGGGCCTGCTAATCGTGGATTTTCTAAAATCGAGACGTAATAACAGTTTTTTAACAATATTGTTCTGTAATCCAAGGAAGTGCTGTCTCTCTCCACGAGGGGCAGCACCTCCTTGGGTTACAAAACAGCATTGTTACACAAAATCACGGTCTTATATACAGGTCTTGAAACGAAGGTGGTGGGGGTGGTTCGCTTAATGGCTCAAAAATTAATTCGAGTAGCGGTCGAAAGGGCTGCGCCAGCGATATCGGTTGAGCAATGGGTAGACCCACGGTAGACCATAGACATAACCTCTAAACGTGCTTTAAACTTATATTGCCGTCACCTGTATGGCGCATTTTTGGAAAACTGACTGGAAAAATAATAAAGGGAATATACTAAAAACGTGAAAAAAATTCTATTACCAGGAAATCGAACCAAATTACGAGTTCGGAAAATCCAACACGGGGTGTATAAACCGCGCGACGCACGCGCGCATTCAATTACGATTAGTGGTTTTAAAGCTCGATTTTTCGAAATCGTAATTTTGTTCAATTTCCTGGTAATAGAACGTTTTCGACGTTTTTACTATATTCCACTGATCTTTATATATAGAGATCAGTGCTATATTCCCTCTATTTTTTAAAGTCAGTTTTCCAAAAGCACATTTAAAGCACGTTTAGAGGTTATGTCTATGGTCTGCCCCACGGTCTGCCCATTGCTCAACCGATATCGCTGGCGCAGCCCTTGTGGCCGCAACTCGAACTAATTTTTGAGCCATTAAGCGAACCCCCCCACCACTGAAATTTAGGTGTCGTTCCAAGACCTGTATATAAGACCGTGCACAAAATTCTGATTATGTCTTTCGATAGTCGAAAATCCACGATTGGCAGGCCCTTCATTGAGTTTTTTTACGTCACTGATATCAATTTCACATCATGGAAAACTTCAACGCCCGTGGTCCAGGGTCAAACAATTTTTTTTTTATCGACACAGAGGAATACTGATAGGAAAGAATCTTGTAGTTATCATAAATAACGTTTATTATTAAAAAAAAAAAGAAGTAATTATGCATTTACATGTATAATGAAACATTCACGCCTCACACCTTACGCATTCACACACCAAAAGGGTCCTTCGAATATTTATACACCATAACGATAGATGATTTATTCGATAATCTCCATCAGTTCAAACAGGACCGTCTCTTCAATGCTTTTTCGAGCTCTTTGAAAGTTTCTCATATTTGCTCTTGCTGGAGAACCACAGAGCAAAAGGAATGGCCAAAGACGGCAGAGTCATCACTGCGAACGCCGCCCAATCAATCTACAAGAATAAAAACAAAAATTAGGCTCATTTAACTCAAAATCAATAACAGAAGACAATTCCACATGATTGATATCCATTTCTGTATAAAATTAAATGGATGAATGGGTAAATACAGTACACCTACCACATGGGAAGAGAACTTTTTGTCGTAATCTCTGAACGCAACAACAAGCCCTTCTCCAGGTTCGCTACTGACTGCGACCTGTAGCCTAGGAGCGTCTTCTGTCCTACGGTACAGCACTTCGGCAGAGGTGAAGTTGAAGTATCCGTACTTCCTGGGCCTAACAACGACGGTGTGACTGACATTGGTGCTCGGAGCAACGCGATCGAATCTGGCATTCAGTTCTCCGCTGATATGAGCAAAGTTATCAGGGTGGAAGGAATTGTCCGTAATCTCAACTTCCAGGGCTGCGGAACTTCCCACGTTGTGAACGGTGTACTAGAAGCATCAAGGGAATCGAGTTTAGAAAATACTATATCAAATCGCTGTTCAACTAGACTCCAAAGCCTCCTCACCTTCACCACGATGTCCATACTCTCTACGAGATATCTGTTCAGGATTTGTTTTGAGACTAAGAGGTACGCAGCTTCCTCGCTGTCCTCTTCGCAATGACCAGTCGCCAGGATGGTGGCTATCGCCAGTAACGCTACGTAGTATTTCATCTTCTGGAAGAAGGAAAGCAAGAAATTAGTACAGTTAAAGGGCATTTCTTGTCCGTCATTGAATTATCTGTGTATTAGTCCATAAATGAACGTTTTCTCGTTTCATTAGGAGCCATTTTTAGCTCAATTGAGGATTTTCTCAAAGAACGATAGAGTGACCACTAGGTAAGCGCTAGTGTCGGATCTAGGGAATATTTGAATTTCGAGTTTCAATAGCACAAAATCTAATGTATATATGAGTTTTTAACGAGTACCATCGAAATAATTGCATCGAACTCTACGATTCCTGACAATATCAACAATAAATACGACAAAAAGTGTTTTCTTTGCCCCTACCGGCGACACTAGTGCTGACCTAGCGGCAAGCTTGGAACTGCGATTGAGAAAATGGTCAATTGAGGCTTCAGGGGACAATAAATTCAATTTTTCGTTGCTCAATCGATAAATTTGTGTAATTCTTACTTTTTCGTAAAACGATAAACGAAGATGTTGAGGACGATGTTAAATCTATCGAAACAGAATTCGTAGTGAATTTCAATCGCGAAAGGAGTTGAGCAGTGTGTCATATGCTACCCAAATCGGTGTTCGAAATGTTCGTAGTTTTGACAGAATAACAATCGACGGAATATCGATAGTCGCGTATTATTTCGGGGGCAGATATTCCGAAGAAAATAACCGATAAATTCCAATCAACGACCGTTATATATTGTCAGAAAAAAAAGTTCCAAATTACCGTTGTCGAGACGTCGCAGAGGCCAGTCTATATCCGCGAAACTATCGTAACACACGAACCGCTTGCCGCACTCACAGTGAATAAAACCACACGGTAAACTGCCGTCTACCGAGCGAAGAAAGTGCCAACCGCGCCGCGTCGCCTGCCACGTTTCCTCGGCTACGGTCAGAGCGGGGGGATCGAGTTCGTACGAGAAACACGAGGCGCTACACACTTCCGCCGGATTCGCTAGCTCCTTGCTCGGTCGGTAATGCAGGGTGTCAGCTGATCTTAGTTTGTTTACGTCGTTGTCAACTGTCAGAATTCTCAACGAACATTTAGAACATGGCTAAAGTCTATCTGCCGGACCAGGAGCTTGAGACTAAAGTGAAAAAAGGTGAGATAGAGCCGAAATCGATTAGTCAATAATTTTCTTTTCTTCGTCTCTATTTTTGCCACGACTACTCGCATCTTCGTATCTAACATAACGATAGAATCGATAATAATAATAATAAATACAACATTCCGTTTAGTCTGGTTGAACATGTATTTATTCATTCGACTCTGATGACTTGAGTGAGTGAATTAAAAAAGGTCAATTTTTCAACAATAATTCGTTAATCTCGATGATAGAATCGATGTTTTTCAAATTTTTTGTTTCAGCTACTGAGAGGATATCCGAAAACATGCATATAGTCGCGAATGAGCCGTCCCTGGCGTTCTACCGTCTGCAGGAACACGTTAGAAAAGCATTACCACCGATGGTTGAGAAGAGGGTTGAGGTTCTGGCGCTGCAGCAGCAGTTACAGGGTCGTTGTTACGACGTTGAGTACGCCGTGAGCGCGATTAAGGCAATGGAAGGAGCTGGAAAGAACTACGACAACACTTTGGAACTCATAAAAAACGCGATACACTTTAAACAGCAATTGAAATACCAGGAGCAGCGGAGAGTGAAGAAGGAAAATTCTAAGGATTCGGTGTACAAAAGACTCTCCGCGCACATTCCTACTCTCGATCATTTACCTGACGAGATATCCGACGTTGTTAGAGAAACTGCTAACAAGGTTGAATCTATGATGAATCATGCCAGACATTCTACGCCGGATACTCAGAAAAATCAGAATAATTGATTGATTGAATTATTCTTCTTGTTTATTTGTTTTATTGTTTATTTTTATTAATGATTATTGTTGACGATGTAGTATTTTAATTATTTTAATAAACATGCCAAATTGGAAAAAAAATGTATGTATACGTGTTCCTCTTTTGTATTATACATCGCGGGTTCGATGAATGAATGAATACAAATATTTAATTCTGTACGTAATTATGACTAACATAATTCATTTGCATGAGAGATGCAAATCATAATTTGAAAATACGGAAGTAAGAGATTCTCGATTTTTTTATAGGGCTGTACGACTCGAATCGATTAATCAAATTATCTATTATTATCAAATCGCAAAATAATCGAATTGTCAAATAAGGAAATAATCGAGACGGCACTGATCAATCGATTCATCGAAAAACAATTACATCGTCGAAACAGTCGAATGGATCATGATCAATAATCGAAATTATCGAAGTGAAAATCGATCGGTAGTTCGCGGGAAAACATCGAAACTAGAACAATCGATTGATCGCCTGATCGAAACAACGATTGATCGATCAATCGCAACGCTAGCTTTGAAAAGAACCAAATTCGCAATTTCAGCGTTTCGTTTATTCATTCAACTTATTTATGTTCTTTTAAATTTGATGACGTGACCACATGAATTTTGAGTCTGGGTTCTAGATTTCAAATTTTGATTTCTTCTACGCAACTATAATAAAAGAAAAAGTAGTTTCATTATAGTTAAAGTTTGCTTTTTCTTTCAAACATTAATTTGGTAAAATAAAACTTCAGTTTCGCGATCAAAAATAACCAGAAACGAAAAAACATTTTTTGTGGTGACTGTGTAATAAATTATTATTTCTTTTTTATTTATTGTCTTTATCATCATTGAGGCGATAAGAAAAAGAATTAGAATATAAAAATAACGAAACAATTTACGCATTTCAAATCGTTCTAACGCAAGCTGTTTCACTTCCTTGGATTACGGAACAATATTGTTAAAAAACTGTAATCACGTCTCGATTTTCGCAAATCCAAGACTCTTAGGCCCTTCGTTAAGTTTTTCTACGTCACTGATATCAAATTCACATCAATCGAATGTGTTTTGGCCGCTCAAACAGGTTTTGAAAATTTCAAGTGTAAATCAGCTCGCGTTTCCCTTGCGTGTGCCACTGTTGGTCGGTAAAACAGATCAAGCAATGGATAACGCGTCCCGCAGACCGCGTTGAGGTTAGGTTCTCAAAGAACAACAAACAAACCAGCCAAACAACAAACAATGAGTGAATCTGAGGTTAAGATATCCTTAAACAAACACTTAGAGAGACCCAGAGAGGCTGCATTGCCGGATCAACGAGTAGCAGTCGACATTAGTCTCGAGGACGATCCAGAACCCGGCGATAACAACAACGACGATGGGGACGAGGAAGACGAGGACGAGGACGAGGACGACTGGTGGGAAAGCGACGCCGCCTCGACCACCGGCTCCTATTATTCCGAAAACGACAGGTAACGAGATAAAAACAACAAAATTCAATTTAAAAAATTTCATAACCTCTGGAAAACAAAATTAGAAGGTCGAAAAATTTTTTACAATCTCAAATTCCGATTCAGTTCGATCGTCGAGTGGGATTCGGCGATAAAATGGACGGGCGAAGTCTTTTACATCGAGTCTCCACCTACCGCGTCGTCCAATGAGGGGGAACTCGTTATTTCCCCCGAGTCTAAATCCCCGTCACCCGAATTGACCAGACGGCGGAGTACCAGGGCTGGTAAACTTATGCGGTTGATAAGACGACGGGAGAGCAGAAGATGCAGCATGAGGAACAAGAAGGCGGAGGATAAAAGAGGCCTCTCGTCGCCGATGGGCGCTAAAATTCCCCACCGGAGCGTGAACAGCCAGGGTGTAACCAAGGAAGTTACTTTCAGGGACAGCGAAGTAAGCTGCGCACATGGGAGCCATGAGCCGCCGGTTTCTTATCCCAAATTCGCTATTTTCAGGCTGGCGAGATCAGAGAGGTTGTCGTTAGAGTCGATCCCGGAAGGCGTCACAAGCTGGGAAGAAGAGCTACTCTGTGCGAAGCGTATCTTGGAATCTGTCCTGGAGCCTTTTCCGACAACGTGAGAGTCATGGTTGCGGGACTCGTTCCCGGCGGAGAAGCCATGAAGAATAAGAATATAAAGATCGGAGACTGGCTCAGAAACGTAGGCGGAAGAGAAGCGAACGTTAAAAACTTGGACGGCTTGTTGTCTGCGATTTTGGAACCTTGCGACGTAAGAAGCTGCGATCTTCGTCCCTCAATTACTTCGATTTTATATCCCTCAATCGTTTCTAGGTGAAGTTAGAACTGCAGAGAGTCGCCGGTAGCGAGATAGGCAAAACGCCCATGGAATCGAGCTCCGAGAAGGTAACGATAAACTGAGCTTCGTAGCTACCGTCCAACCGAAGCCATCTAATCGATCTTTTCCTTCGACCCAACAGCAGTCTCCGATGGCACGACGTTTGGTGTCCGAGGAAGAGTCTCGTCCGCTTATAGAGTCACTGATGAAACACTCTGTGGGTATAATATTCGTGAAGACGACTGGCTTATCGGAAACGGGACCGGAACTGCAGGACGTGATCTACTCCTTTCCTCGATCTCTGGACAGCAGCGCGCAATCCGTTCTCTGCAAGGCGAGAGGAGCCTTCGTCACCCTCGATCATATGCTTCCTGGAGTATCCGGTCCCAGACCGATCAGGTACTCCGTTATTGAGAGACGGGAAGCTTGACTGATAATTTAATTTTCGTATTTGCGTGTTTCAGTACGACTACGTCTTTGGACAACGAGTTTATTCACATTTCCTACGTGCCTAGAGGCGAGGAATTACTCTTACTGGCATTTCCGAATAAATAGTAAGCTGGAAGAAAGGTGTTGGAGTTTTTTGGGGCTCATGCTAATATTTTATACACCTACTAATTCCACAGCTGCTGTCTTCAAGAAGCCTTGGAAATTACCGACGACTTAGTACGAGCTCTAGAGTTCAGCTACCAAACACTGATCAAGTGTTTTCTTCCTAAAGAAAATCATTCCGCGTTGGATCACTTCTTTTCTCTGATTTTCTGGAGGCTGATCAACGATTCGAGCGACTCTGTGGCCTCGGGCTCATTCATTAACGCCAATGAATCGAGAAACGATCAGTTTTCTACCCCGAAAGGATCAGACTTTGAAGATACTCTGCCTGCGGCACGATTTGTACAATTGCCGAGAGACGCTCAGATCCAGATCGACGCTGCCCTCAACGAAATGGAAGCTATGGATTACAGGGATTGGGTAACTCACGGGTTTTTAATTTGAAAGAATTTTCGCTACAACACTACTGAAAACTTGATCGATTTCTCATCCAGAATGAAGACCCTATGGATTGTCAGCGTCTCTACACGATTCTCGGCAGTTGTCTCTATCACAGAGATTTTTTACTCGGATCCCACCTGCCTCGCCAGGACCTGATCGAAATTCATTCATTCCTGAGGCAAAAAGGATTACTAAATTTGGTCCGAGAGGAGCCAGTCAAGTCTCTGATTGTTTGGAAAGAAGTTTATCCCCTTTCCTGCAATCGTGGGATTCTCGACCCCGTCGACGAAACCCAGCCGTTTGTACCAAACGGAAAATGGTTCCTCCTGGTCGTTGGATTCGCGAACCAATTGTTGGCCGTTCTCCTAGAGTCTGGAGGATGTACGGCTGAGTAGGTTTCCTAATTTTCAAAACGGATTTGGATGACTGCACCACCGCTTATTTCGCAATATCGATATTCCAGACTAGAAGACAACGCCAGTCCGGATATATTCTACGTCGAAGAGGCCCAGGAGACCTTGAAGCACGTTCAGAAGATCGGGATACCGACACTGGCGGAGAAATGGATAGCCGCGAATGTTCGTCTAGAGACAGAACTGAGGCAGTATCAATCCCCCAATAAATCGATTCCCAGTATCGCCGAGAACTTTTTGGGACTTGTGAAATCTGGCGATTCTCGGTCTAACTTGAGCAAGATAAATTCGCAGACGATCAAGAAGAGCCCGGAAGTATCGTCCATTCTGAAGAGACGAAGCTTTGAACAGAGTAACGCCTCCACCGGCTCTGGTACGCAATTGTGAATTCGAATATGAATGGATTCCTCTTATATCAAATTCAATTTGCAGTGTATTCGCTGCAAACTTCGGAGGATTCGACCAGCCAAGGTACAGGGGCAGTTAGTGAAGCCAGTGACGACGCAGCTCCAATCTTAGGTCGTCGTGCGACCAGAGAAAGAACGCTTCATAGCAGTAATCTGCGACAGTCTGACGGCAGCGATTCAGACATGGATTTTGAGCGAGTTAGTCGCTACGTTAATGACTTACTGTTTATAACATTCTTTTCCAAGCTGATTTATGGAGTTTCTGTTTATCGTAGAACGAGAGTCAGATGAGCACGATGGACATATCGGACATTCGTCAGAATCTGTTGAACCAAGCGGAGTACGCAGTACCGAAGAAAGTGAGCGCGGGTGGAGGAGAGGCTCTGCTTCACTACGTGCATCTGGACACGTTGGAGGGTGTTCTATTGTCGTCGAATTCGATAACCGGAAATTTCAAGGACTCTAATATCTTGCAGCTGTTCAACACTTCGGCCCGGGTGATTCATAAACTGCTTCAGAAAACGGCTAGATTTGAGAAAATGCTCAATCAAGACACGGACAAATCTGTAATCAACAAGAATCTTATAGCTATCAAGGAACACGGTGTGTTGTTTGAATGCGAAGGCGAAACTTACTGGGTCGTCGGACGATCCTTCGCCTCGCCGCAACCCCGCGAATTATACGTATGCTATCGCGACTCGACACCCCAGAGTCTCGTGGAAATGGCATTCAGATTGAACGCCACGTGATGATTTTGTACCGCTTTTGTACGTTGATCTTAATTCTTAGTTAAGGCATTGTTCTTATAATCAGTATTTTTTATATATCGTTATTGAATGTGACTTCCGAAAAGTTATGTATACGAAAATGCGAACATCGCATTTTTATGCAAAACTTGTCTATTTTTCGTTATTTGCAAAGTCACTTATGCAGGAACTTATGAAGGATTCGTTTTATTTTCCAATGAAAAAATAATCAGAATAATATTTACGTCAAGAAATACATGTATTTGGGATAAAATTGGATACGATATACAATTATAGGCAGTTGAACGGTAGAAATATTTACACAACAATTATCATAATAATTGATTATACACAAGCAGGACGAGAGTACAGAAAACTGCAGCATGGAACGAGAAATAAAACCCACAGAATACCAGAGTGCATGCAACTCAATGATTCTAGCAGATAGAATCCAGCATATAAATCCAGTGCAGTGATCGATTAGCTATTTTAGAACCTCGACAATGCACGACGTATAATAATTTCAATTTTATCATCTAGTACATATCTGACTTAATTACGACGTATCATCTCTTTGGTAATACACACAAAAGCCTTACTGCCGCGTCACCGTCTCAAGTAACGCGGTGGTAACAGTTTCTTCGTGTCTCGCTCTTCTTTATTATCTATACTAAATAACTAATGTCGTCGAGCGATCCAAAAACTCTACTTTATCACTTTCAAAAGTGTAGTTGGTGTAAAATTATGCGAAAATTGATATGAAATTGTTTTTGGATCGCTAGAATCTTTAGGTACTGATTATTAACAACTAATGTAACTCGCAACTGACGAACGATACATGATATTTGTATAAACCTAAGATACGTAAATTAGTGACGAATGTGGTATAACTAGTTACAAAAATCTAGAGCTGCGCAGCGAGGAACGCCCGTTAATATCAATCGTTCGTACAATTTTCGCAGATTTGTCGAAATTATAAGTCCCAGGTTGAACGTTAAGCTACTCTTTTGACTTTGAACTGACTTTAATTATTTGTGTCACAAGAATAATTCCGAGTGTTACTAATTTGACAAATGAAACCATTTTTCTTACACAGTTATCGTTATACACACTAAACACGCATGTTCACATTACATAATCGACCTAACATCTATCAATAAATAATAATATTCAATATTTAATATACATATATGATGCGATCTACAAAGAACATTCTGGGTATAATATATAAATGTGTACAAATTAGTTCGTATAAATATTTATAGTTAGACTATATTTACCTACCAAACTTGCTCATCGTTCATTTCACTGATAATTACCAATATTTCCGAAAACGGAGTTTGAATACACTCTGACCCCACTCATTCGACGAAAAAGGGATCCCCCACTCCCACGCGTTAGTAAAATCGTCATCTGCGCAGAGTGTTCGTGCGCAACTCAGACCTGCGCGAGCTGAGAAAATAAGTGGGGTTCGAGTGTAGGTGAAAATCTGAATTACGTCTATGTAGAACTGAAAATTGAAAGATGACCCCTCAACTTCTGGGGATTCGCATTTTAAAAGATCGAAATATCTGTCGGGGTAGAATGATTAACGCGTGTGACCTAAACGTAAGTCCGTACGTCTAACTTTGGTACTATTTCCCTTTAATCTTATATTCTTATCTTACTGACTAAAATCGCTATGATAATATAACTTATGATTTTTTTTGTCAGTTTTTCTTCCTCAAATCTTTCAACTCCACAACTCTTTCTCCCTTTGCGTCTCTGCATTGGCAACGTGACATTGATATGAAGTTTAGTATCAGAAGTCTCCATTGTTTCGTGGATCAAAAACGGAAAATATTGACACATAATCGAAACTTCCTTTTCAATTGCCAATACATGTCAAAAGTTTTCGTGATTCTTGCACATACATTAAACTAGAATTTTCAAAGCCATGCAGAAGATTAGATTTCTCCATATCGAAGTTTTGTCGTTTGTACGCATTGTGCAAAGTACAGTAGGCAATCAACGAACAATCTTGTCTAACATGGACAGGACTCTGGTCTCTAGATGTAAAAGTAATTTTCGTAGTCCGCGTACGAAGACGTGGAGACGTGTTTTCCGGTCAAAGGTGTCGTGGGGACACTCTTCGTCATCATCTGCGATGTATGAGGCACTACGATTCTAGACTGTTGTACCGGCAACATCTGAACATGACTTTTGTTGTTGTTGTTCTGATGGATCTGAAGATGGTGACGATGAATGTTGTTGTTGTTAGTGTTATTATTGTTGTTGTTGTGGTGCTGGTGGTGATGGTTGTGCAAGCTGCTGTGCAGCTGGAGCTTCGACATCGCCATCGTGATGCTAGAATCCGAGGCCCACATACTCTGCAAAAAAAAAAAAAAAAAATGTCAATGAAACACTCGAATTCCAATTCCCTTCGTAATGTTCTGATGATTAGTATGGATTGTGGTTGTTACGTGCGCATACCTTTCTCCTGTGGGGATTATAGTCAGGATTCCGTCTGATGCGAAGGTGTCGGTCGATGGATGTCCACCGCTGGGTGACCTTCAGCGGTGAATCGTCGGGGTGAAGTTTTCTCTGGTATTCTTCACCCTCGCAGACTTCGTACAGAGAGAATTGCTCCACGCGTTCATTCGAGCTGTAACAGCTCAGGAGCATCTGGATCAGCTCGTCCACCGTCGTGTACTCGGAGACCAAGAGGCTCTTGTACTTTGACTGGAAATTAATTATAAAACGTTATACAGTGCATCTTATTTCTATGCTCTCAGACACATTTTCAGCTATCCTACATAATAGCACGAAATTGCAGTAATCTTGGTTGAATTGATTGAGTGTTGTATAGAATGTTGATAAAAAAAACTGGTAGACTAAAAATGACAAAGTGTAAAGGAAACTCGAAATGAGAAGAATGATTGTAACCAGATGACTCAGTGTGAGAAGTATGAATGAGTGCATTTGTCATTACTCATCACTTTGCCTCGCCTCTTAATTAGAATAAAAACTGCATGAACAAATGTTTCACGAAGCTTGCAGTGAGTAGGTTCTCAAAATCGCCATTATTCCTGCATTATTCATGTTGCTGGTGTCATAATTGTTATTATTATCATTCCGTAAGAGGCGCTTTGAGGAAGCGTGGGGTGTTGCAGGTACCACAATAACCAGATGTGTGAAAACAAATCGTTTTTGCGCTCACAAAGGCTGTGGTCTGGTGGTGTTTCGGGGTTTACGAAGTTTCTGGGTAAAGAGAAGCCAAAATATACAAGAATACTGCGATGTTTGAGAAAGTTTTTTCAAAGCAAGCGCGGCTCGAGAAGCCGAGAAATCTTTGATTTATTTTCTCAACCGCCTACGTAGCTTCGCGCCTAGTTCTCCGAGGATTAACACCTACGCAGCTTCACGGTATGCGTAGGAGCACAGACTCGTTGCTTTTTCACTTCACCTGAATCAATTGAGCTACATTTCCAATCAACATTCCATTTTTTCATCAATTCCATCAATTTTACTCACCCCAGACATAAGCGCGCTGTCGTACACTTTGACGAGACCACCACGTCGCGTTTGGAGCGAAAATCTGTAAAAATAATACATTAAATAAATTAGAATGAATCTTGACGGAATGAAAATATCTGACAGTTTCAGAAACAACACAAAGGCAAAGAAAGGGGCTTCATGTACCTGGAATCACCGGGAGGATGACAAGACTGAAGAACAGCGGGTCTCGCATCTTCGTCGAGTGGTAAGACAGTCCGGACATTGGCCCTCCTGACTGTGACCTCCATGGTGAGATAAAAGAGTCGTGGATCTCTGTGCCTCATTCGGTACTTGTTGAGAAGGTTTTGCACCACTTCTCTGCATGTCGTTTCGTAGCTGATTCCCAGTGTTTTGTACTCTATATCAGGCCTCAAGCAATTCGCGTAAACTTTGATGGTAGTCTGAAAAGTAAAAGGAAAAGACAACATCAGAGATTTGATCACACATTTTTTAGCTGTGGGTTTATTCAAGGCGACTTCCTGAGGGGATAAGAATACGAGGAAGGAGACCAAAAAAATGTCTGGCACGTCAGGATCTGGGACAACAATTAGTCGACAATTAACCGCGCGAGGAACGCTGCGTCTGCTGTGCTGGATGCACAAATACACATCATGCGCTGATCCGGGTGGCGTACGCCGTCAACCCTTTGCCGACAGGCGCCTGTAGGGGTGAAGAGGCTACCATAAATAGGTGCCGGAGACACGGGCCAGAACACCCTGTCTTCCTGATACCGTCGTGCGAGCCTCTATTCATAGTTCCTCGTCCTTGCACGACGGCCGGAGGATCACATCCACTTGAAACCTAGTAATTGTGACTTTAGAATATGCGTCCGAGCAGCAGGAGAGAAGACATGTGTCTTCCACCACGTGCCAGTCAAGGCAATCTGAACTTTTACCACAACTGGGCTCTTCGTCTTACAATCAATTGTGCACCAAATGCACCATTGGTCTTCAATGATCAAAACAATGCATATCATGATCCAGTTTTCAGCATCAAGTTCATGCGTTGTGGATATTCAACCGTTACCACCAAGTTTTTCATGATGTTGAATGTTACAGCAATACTGACAATGAGACGTGATCGCGTGCACGGAATATGCGATTAAATGATCACGGATTGAATCGCAATATGAAAATTTCCACACTATCCGTTACTAGTAGAGATGAAATACTTTGGATCCTGAGTCTGTCCGAGGTGTAACTCAGTTCCTGATTCATCGAAAAATTCTTTTGCGGTTACGAGCAGTGATTGCTACAAAGAAATCAAGCGGAATGGGACAGAATGAACTTTTCCACCGTTGGGTTACAAAAGCGCTTATCGACTGTGTGTTTCGACATTCGTTCTTTCAAGCTTCATAAGTATATCTTATCTAATAAAATATTCACTGCTATAATTATCTTATTCTTGTGCATTACACTATGCGTGGTTTGATACAGTTTATTGCCCATTACAGACAGACATTTTCGCATCGTCAATTATCGCCCTGATATCACATCATAAAACCTTCAGTTGCGGTCTTCATCGGTTGGCAGCATTGAAACACTTGTTTACACGAATTAGTTTAGAACATCTTCTACAAATGCCCGAGTAGAAAAAAAATCGTGTGCATAACGTGGACACATCCAATTAGTCGATAGTTCTAAATTACTCGAAGAATCAAGGGAAAGACACCGTGGGATGATGGATGAAAAGTGGGTATTTATTATCTACAACATGTTCCTTAAGAAAAAGGCTCGGCCCGTCGGGGTTTTGAACGGCGTGAGATGCGACCTGAAATGTCCGTTGTTCCACGTCGGTGAACACAAATAAAAATAAAGGAGGAAAAGTAGAAACGAAACGTGGGCGACAAGTAAACGAGGACCGAGGACCGACCATAGACCGTCATGGCGGTCTGCATCTCGTCAACACCGTGCGTTCGTTCCGTCTGCGTCCCAATACCTTCCACCCGGCGTTATGCGTTATGTTATTTTATGTTATATTATGTACCGCTGGTAAGTCGAGATACTCGAATGCTATTTCGGTTCAGGGTGCAGTTTTTTACACAGATAAAAGGCTCTGCTGCTCTTCAGGTTTCAGCCTCCATGCACCAACGACTATCTTTAGAAGGTGCGCCCGGCGAGAGCCTCCGATACTTTAACAAAAATCTGCTACTAACTAATGCAAGGTGATGGTCTCATCTTTAGTCAAGTTACAGACTCAAAAAGAAGAAATATAACTCGAAAGAAGTTTAGGAAGCTGCCTTTTAGCTTGTGACGAATGGAACTGCGGTTTTCTTTACCTCGCAGAGCATCGGCTAGAATTCAATAACAATGAAACTCATTGCACTGCCGTGTCTGCGAATCGAAATGGGAGATCACAACCGGTGACTCTAAAATCGTACCGGTCTGTGTGCAATTAGCTGAACAAACCCTCCGACGAGGAAAACGGCACGTTTTCATACTTCAAGGGCTCTCCAACCCAGACTTTATGGCTGACGTCTGACGCGGCTCGGGTCGTGGCATGGTCAGAGCCTTTTAGCACGGAGTGCTCGAATTTGCCGACAGCTGCTCCTCATCCGGTATTTTATAGCTCGTCGTTACACTGATCTAGGGGACATGAGGATGTGGAAACTTCTCAATACGAGCAAATATTTATCGACGAAATGAACGAGTCCAATATGCTCTGCTCCTATATTTAAGCGGAACAATGCTCTCGGTCAAGCAATCATTTGCTTGGAAACGGAAATCTCGTCGAGGTTCCACAATATTTTTTTTTGTTTGAACATTGTGTAATGAAACATATGGAAATGTGTCTTTGTTCCAGTGCCATGGATGATCGATAAGTAAGCCTACCTAGCTCTACTTTCTGGTCATTGGTTCGTTGGAGTACGAAGACTTAATTAGTGAGGTGTGTCTGTAATTTGGAGTGCTTCCTGTGCCAGTGGGCTTCGATAATGAATGCATACCTCCAACGTGTATGAAACGTGTACGGTATAGGAAAAAAATAATAATTGGTCGTATGCAGTAAAGATTTGAATTCCGGGGGTCCATATGTCGCCACCCTGTACCCAGCTGTGGATGAACGGTGTCGAATCCATAAAACCTATGAAAATGCCGACTGGGGGTTGAATTTCGACCGCAACTATTTTCAGGCACTTTGAGGTTTTCGGTGCCAAAGTTTAACGCATTATGTTCAACGCGCGAGAGAGCGAGACTCGTTAAATCTCCGTGAGCATAAAACAGTTTCATGTTATTCCATTTTTTTTCGAAAGAAACTTGACAATAATCAACAGGGCCAAGAAACAACTCGACCTCCCTTCGTCATCCCGGACCGGAAATACGCGCGGGAATAATTCAATTGCCTTTTGTCATTCGGATTAACGTAATTAGCGGTGACCCTAGTCACCTAACAAGGTCGTGTTGTTTACCAGCTCCTCAATTCTAGGCGTATGATAATTTGTTTAAATTTGTACTATGTGAGGCTACAATAACTGGCTCCCACGATCCGTTTCCACAATGCTTTAAAAACTTTGTATATATACTATACTCGAGTTTTGTTGAACAGAATTGATTAGACCGTATCAAAAGTGGTAAAGTCGACCCTGGCATGATTCAATATCTCCAGGGAAAAGGTTCAAATGTTACAACATTTCAATGTTTGAATATTCGATAATCAGAATGGCAACACTGAAATATAATGTGCATAGAACATGTCGTGGTTGAAATATTTCATCCTCAAAATATCCCTGTACATCCCATTGACTCGTTGTTACAATATTTCGTGAATGCGATACCAATTTCTTACAATAGGTCAACAATATCATGAAAAAATTGTATTAAAAGAATCTATTCACGATACATCAAAATGTAAATGTCTAAAAAACACACTATACAATACAAACATCATCCATTCATGGACCTGGTTTCTTCTATGCATAAATGATACAAAACTTATTTCCCCCCCACTCCATTCTTCATCCACATGAATGCTTATGATAAACGAAAACAACCCTTATTTGCATACCGATGATTAATGGATTTATACGAATAATTGATTGTGAGACTAAACCTCGCCTTCATACATACATAAATATCAAACAGCCACTTCAACTGAACTAGTCTAACGACTGACGACTGACTACGTGCTCCCGTTTTTTTTTTCTTCTCTCTTCCCTTCTTTGTAATGCTGTAAAAGATCGCCATGAGGACCGTACGTGTCTAATTCCAGTCCCCCTCAACACATCCTTGCACCATAGAGGACTTAAACACTACAATAGATCACCGTCTGTCGCGATTGCGTGTACATTGTCCATACATGCGTTACATTATGCGGAGGAGCAAGCGACATATGTCAACCCATGCCGTCGTTCCCTCGATCGTGATAGAGAGAGACGCGCATCGTATGAGGCATCACGGTAGCTCCTCGATATTGAATTTGAGGAAAAGGACGAAGAAGAAGAGGCAGAGGCAGAGGCAGGAGGGCGTTGTAATAACAGACAAAGAGAGTCGGACGGAACTGACGAGGGGAATAATAAAATCCTGCCCTTCTTTGCATACTGAATCCCTTTCTCCCTTCCTTTGGGTATTACCCCTTCCGTTTTGTGAGCCCCTGGGTCTGGGTCCCGTCCAAGTTTCCTCCTTATGTGCTTCTTGGGTCAGGGGATCGTGCAGCACGTGCTCACGAGGAGACCTTCAGCATTCTCAGCTTTTGAACAAGCCCCTCGAACATTTTCACGAACATATGGAGTCCTCGAGGATCTCGGATGCGGTGCTTCAGGTGGCCCCTTCTACTTCGCACGTGTCCGACTATAGATTTCCGGCGTAAAAACAAAAACTAAACACAAAATTTAAGAACAAAAAGACCCTCGTCGAACTAGAACCGCACACACTCGAAGAGAGGCCAGCTGGATATCCTTTTTTTGTATTTCTATGTACGTAGCTAAACGTTTTAGATTTTGAGAAGGCCTGCTGCTCCTTCTTCATTCCCTCTGCAGGGATTCAACACGTCATGATTTTTTTGGGGATATAGTAGATCCAGATCCGGTCTGGAACCTAAGACCCTTGGCGCCGTTTCCTTTCTAGGTTTGAAGGAGAGGCTAAGGGGGATATTCTGTTTTTTGGACGGGTTTATTTTTTTTATCACTTCATCATACGAGGGTGGTCCGTGTATTCTTCGTGGTCTCTTTGATCATCTTTTCTTGACTAGAACTTGGGCTAAAACTGTACTGGAGATCTGGCCTTCAGTTACTAATTGCGGTAGGATCCCAAATTCGATTGAAGTTATTCTCGACTGTTCTTTTCACATATTTTAAAGGCAATCGAAATTTCTGTGCAATAACGTTCTTATTCTCTTTCATATCGAGTATTTTGTGATCCTTGAATTCCTCCATAGCAAAGACTTGGTAACCTTTAACAAATTCCTAAAACTGCATATGCATGAAAAAAGGTAAAAGGAATAAACATCAAAATCAATATGAAAATCCGAAAAAAGTGGTTAAAAAACTATTAAAAACGGTCAAAAATGGTGGAAAATTTTCAACGATGGATCAACGATGTTAAAAAAGGGTAAAAATTGGATCAAAACTGGAAACCGACTGAATTAATGATCGCAGAGCGTATGCATTGCTATGATATCCTCACGGCAAGACCTGCAAGAGGATAAGAGTCATCCAGCTCTCGCGGCGAAGATCCGATCGCGTGGTAAGCCAACCCGCGACTCGACGTGAGGGAAGAGTTTGCTGATCCCACCGAACCCGAGCCATCAAATGGCGTCATATTAACTCAGAACTGAGAATCGTAGGGATCGGAACTGAGGTGAGAGCCCACATAGCGCGGGACGAACGGTCACGTGACGTACAGCATTACAATCCGTCATCATAGTTGTCAGCATTTTGTTGTTCCCTCCGTTTCATTAAACCGTCACCGAACACCGGCCACACATGCGTAATTGTGCAGTCAGCTTAATTATTTTTTGTCTGTTGTATCAACTGCCATTTTGTTTATCCCCCGTTGGTCTAGAGCTATTAATAATCGTGCCATCACGCATTTGAGGGAGGTAAAGATTAAGACATAACTATATTAGTCATCGAAGAAGCTGATCTCTTTCTTCCATGATGAGGATGAGTATCGCTTTACTACAATAACCAGCCATACGCGTTCGTCAAGTATCGATGATAAAATACTCGGCACAGGTAAATTCATACCGTATGGTTATGACAAAGAGCTACGAGCTCGAACACGCGATTGTAACTTGCAAAACTCTGCAGAGTACAGATAACTTATCCAATTGCCTCATTCTCCGAGCTCCATATTTCTACGTATGCGCAAGAATCTGATGACCAATCAATGAGTCTTTGTCCACAGTTTACAAGCCCATAGACAGCTGATATTGTACACCATTTTCTTGATAGCTGATTCGATATTTTTCTTTTGTTATTTATTTTGTGGTTGGCACGAAAACGACAAAATTGGGATTCGAATTGTCGCAGTAGAGTTTGAAAACTTCTCATGGGACAATAAGGTAAGTAGAACTTTCTCGTCTGCACTTTCCCGCGCGTGTATGATTAGCAGACATAATATGGGAGTCATGGAGAACAATGAATTGCGAAAGCTTGGGATTTTGAATAACCGATGAAACACTTTTGCATTAATAATAATATTCTTCTTGCTCACAAGATAGTCACAACAATCATTATATACCTGCTCACATAGCCCCACACGATTGTTGCGACGACCTGTGCGTGGGACCTTCCACACACATTGTTCGATAGTTATTCGTACTGCAGTACCTACCGTGTCTATTCCTATTACTATG
Organism: Euura saliciscinereae; assembly: GCA_018420115.1. Taxonomy (NCBI): domain Eukaryota; kingdom Metazoa; phylum Arthropoda; class Insecta; order Hymenoptera; family Tenthredinidae; genus Euura; species Euura saliciscinereae. The sequence continues at coordinate 42,362 of JAFFZH010013153.1, forward strand.
ACTGTGGCAATCGCACGTCCTGGTTTACATAAGGTGCAATGTCTCTTTACTTCAGCCATAGAACACCTGTGCGAAAACAGGACATTCGATAAACTCACTTCTGAGCATTCTTTCGTTGTTTCTGAATCATATGCGTGCATAATACAAGATTATATGGAGCAAGTTTGGCTTCTTTGAGATGCAGAATGAGAAGAAAACAAGCTAGTAAGTTTCCAATCAGACTTGACTCGTTTTATTCTTCCCCTTGTCGCTAATGAGATAAAAGAAACTTGGACGAGATAACGGACAGCCGGTTGAATCTGTACATCACACAGGGTCATAATGCTATCAACGTCTGTTACGAAAACGAACAAATCTTATCTCTGATTATCTGGTCCCATCATATTTGGTGAAATCTTGCACATTGAAGTCTAAAGTCAAATAGACTTCTAAGCCGATAAGTTTGAGTCCAGAATCAGCTTCTGGGCGGTCAGGATCTCCTTGAAGGGAGGAAGTGACGACGTCCCATAGTAGCGCGGAATCGGTATAAGAGTATAGTAGCTTCGAGGCCTAAGGTATTACGGAGACGGTATAATGAATATGAGGAGGATAAGGAGGTCCTCCTGGCGCGTGCCTTTGGCCATCTCCTAGAAGCCCGCACCACGTGTCCCCTTGCGATGTGGGGCGTCGTATTGCCTCCTCATGCAATGTGTCATTATGTATTGCAAAGAGGAATATAATACGATCATGCTGGATGCTTCCGGCCCAAAGCGAGTCGTGTGGTCCCATATGGCACCGAAGACACACGCTTACTTCCACGCCTTGTGTAAGAACCAACAATCACGATAACCCCGGCTTGTGCGACGGTACCGTAAAAGAAGGGTGAAGCCTCTTTCTTCTCGTCGACGAGGGAGATCAAACGAGTCAATCGAGTCCTTTTTTACGATTGCGCGAGACACAATCGTGAAAAGAGAAACACAATCCCACAAAAGAACTTTCGAGAAGTTCGCGCGGTCCTTCGCACAACACGTGGTGTGGCAGAAATAAATATTGACCCCGTTGTCCCTCTGAAGTGAGACCCTATGGAGAGCACGTGCCGCCACATCGGCTGCACCCTGCCAAGAACAGGATGTCCTCTTCAAGTGTATATTGTTTCTTGACCATCAGGGAGGGGCAGTTGACCCTCCCGGAATTTCGGCATGCTTGTTTCTAACTAGAATTAGATACTCAAGCCTCGACCGGATGTTGGGTCAGGCTTCGGCTCGAGGACGCTTCTTCACGGTGCACATAATGTGGTTCGTACATCAAGACTTGGAGAAATTTATGCATTTTTAAAGACTGGCGCGTGCCGAGGATCAGATTTTTCGCAACTCTTATTGTTGTGCTTGGAAAGTTGGGAGGGCGCGGATGCTCATGGCGGTCTGGATCATAGGAGGAATGGTTAGAGATAATTGGATCTTCCTCCGGTGCTGATTGTTCTAAATGAACACCAACTTACTCGCGCAATGTCCATGCCGAGTCCCCGGTGCGCCAACACTCTGATTATTACCGGAGCTACAGTGAGCTACGTGCTAACGTGACTGGAAGCCTGGAACCCGCACATCCGGCTTCTACGCACGCGGCCTATTCCACGTCATATTATTTTATACGCACTAACACTTCAGAGATCTTCGTCGACACTGATCTGATCTCGTGTGTCTGTGTGAAACACCCACGCATGAAGCCTTTTAATCAACTGGACCTTTAATCAATGGTTTACGTAACATTGATATTGAAGACTCAAATTGCGAATTTCAACTGACCTGTGTCAATGGATTCAGGTGATATTGTGCAAAAACTGACCCCCTTACGCAGCTGCAACAACGTCTTTTCCTTAAATACCCATATATCCAAATATACCCAGACCGAACGTGACTTAACGTCGATGGTCGAACCGTATATTTATTTGTAGAATAAGTACTGCAGCCACGTTTCAATGGCAACAGGCACACCTGCAACTGCAGTTAACAACCGTTGTACCCCCCAACTACGTACACACACAAACACTGCAGTGATTCTCTCCAATAAACATCGTAAATCTTACATCCATTCGCCAGGAATGAACTATAACAATATTAATAGCGAGCACCTCGACCCCGACTGGCACACGCCGTACTCGGAGTGATCACAAATCACAATAATCAACGGTAAGTCACGTTGGAAAAGTGTCAACTAAGATTTGGAGAGTATAAGCGATTATCTCATGCCATTGTGCACTATTTTTGGGACAATCAGGTTTAGAATTATAGGTCATGAATAAACGGGGAGATGGCGGTGACGAGCGCGATCGTTTGACCCATGTATTGACTTCACTTGACGCCTGAATGTGTATAAGTCAAACCTGTTGCTCCGTCCACTTGGAAATAATCGTAAGCAGAAACAAGTGAGAATTATTTAGTAAGTAACTAGTTTGATGAACCAGCGATGCGTCTTCGCATACCGAAGCGAAGTTGAGCACAAGAAACTGTTGTGCTACCATTTGAAGCATCACCGAGGAATCGCACAGTAAAAATTATCTAAAAAATCGTTGGAGCTATAAATTATTATTTCACGCTGTACAACAGGCAATTAGCTACGATATCGAGAACCAGATATGAGCTACTCGTCACTCATCTATGTACCGTGGAGGAGGATGAGGTTGGCGCCAAGTCTGACGTTGTCTTAGTCGGTTCTGTTTGGCTCGTGGCTCGTCACCACGCGCGATACTACAACACATAACATAGGATATTTATCCCTCCGTGTTACACATGCCGCGATAATAATTATGTACATACATCAGAGTTCAAACGCTATTCTTAGTCTCTTCGCATAAACTCCCATGCACAAGAATTTGCCGATTGTGCGATGCACACGATCCTCGTTCAATTATCTTCTACATGGTCGAAAGAGACAGACACAAAGCTCGAAAGCTTGTCATCGTCAGTAACAAGCTCTAATTGGCCAGTAATTTAATCAGTCTCATATTCGATCAGGAAACAGACTTCCGCTGTATATGACGTGCCGATTGATTCGACTCTTTTGTGGCAGTCACGAATGTGAAACGCGTCGGCCTCACTGACACAAGAAAGTAAGACTAAGCAGATGGTGCACAAGAATCTACTCAAGTCTGAAGATCATCAGTGGGCAAGACAATAAGAAACGATCCGATCAGACGAACATTTGTAATTTCGAATCCCAATCAGCTGCGTGTTGCGTTGAAGACCATGCAGAGGATTCCTTTGATCTTGTGATTGCATGAGCGAGAGAAAGTGATGAAAAGAGGTGAGTAGGAAGCTGCGGTAAATAGGATGCAGCGTGTCCGTCGATATTTGATGTGAAGGGGATGTGATCCCCGCGGTGAGTTTGACCGGAAGTTTGAAGCAGGGACTTTGGGGGCCGGGAGAGATCTGCGGCGGAAATGCGGCGCATTGCGGATACTGCAGTGAACAAAGAGCGATTCGATGTTGCCACTGTGCGTGAGAGACTTCATGTGTATCGGGATAATTCGCACTTTTGGGTAAATTTGCGTGAGGAGTAGCCCCGATTTCTGATTCTCTCACGGCGGAAACGGCGAAATTGCGGTTCTTCGGATCTCCCGTTTCACCGAATATATGTATAGTCTCGACCTCAAAAATCGGCTAATGAATTAAAGAGGCATGAGAGTGAGTCTAGATAATGAAACAACAGTCGGAAAACTAATCTTCAATCTCTCACTGCTATTCACTTCACAACACAATGAAAGAAACTGTTCCAACGATTCGGAACCTACATAACGAAAAGAAGATGAGAAAAATTCAGGGTAATTATATAGATCAGTGAAGAAAATAAGGAACTCGAGATCTTCATGCACGATGTTCGAGAATAACTTCAGTCAACAGTTTTTTTGTATGTTTCGTAAAATGCGTAGAACAACAAAGTGGACTATGAACGTTCTCTGTATCAGATAGTCCGCACACCAAACGTCTGGTCCACGAGATACGATAATGAGCGACGAGTCAGCTTTTTGTCTATCTTCTGATTTTGGGACCCGAACATCTCGAAAGGGTAAAAAAGAGAAAAATCAAGAGGTAAGGAGAAGGCCGTTATCTTTATCTGGAGGTAAATATCCTGTGGGCGTTGTTGCGGTGGCTGGAGTTCAAAGATAAGACGTTCGTTCAGAAGTCTGGAGTATGTAGTAATAAAGCTTCTGCCGCCGTTATTAGAGATAAGCGTCACGTTTCAATCCCCTTATACCGGAGTTTGTGGATATTTATGGATATCAGTGTCACGACGTGACAACTACTAGAAATTGCATGAATGAAAATCACTGTGGAGACAGATGCTTGGATACGTCGAATGCTGGAATAAGGTCGACTACGATTATGGATATGAACATCATGGTTATGATTACACAGAAAACAGGAAGCTGGTACAGATAACTGTTATGCAAGATATGCATTCCGACAATTATCAACATCAACAGACTCGCGACAATAAACTTAGAATTGTACCGAGATAACAGATTCGAGATAAAATGTGACAAAAATGTCGAAAGACTTTGAACACTTGATTGATCCTCGGTGTTTCTCATTACATTCGTTGATGGTTTCAAGTACTGCAACTGGATGAACGAGCCTTCGTTTTTGCATGTTGTGTCTCATCTTCTAGAATTCCCAAGTCCGCTATGAACAACTTGTGCGGTGACCATATGGACATCTAGTTTTTCATACTTTGTGCGCATCCCATATCCGCGTGGAGAAGGAACACGATACTTTGGACGAACCTCAAACCGCTTAAACCAACCAGCGAAGAAGCGTGTTTCTTTGGCTCACTTCGATCCTGTTTTACATCTAATCTTTATAACGCGACGTATGAAATGAACGCATAATGTGAGCAGTATATGAAATTATTGGAAAATCGGGGCTTCCCATAGAAATTCACCAAAAACCCCAGGAAAAATCCCTAAAGAAACCCCAAACCCCAAAAATTCCCATGTAAATTTCCAAAAAAACTTTGACCTCCGACTTGCAGTAACTTCATACCTGAAGCTATACTGTAACTTCATGCGTAACGCAGGACAGGACTTTCTTATCATACATGTAGAGGGATTTTGTAAAAAGTGTTGTATTGTGTCGTAGTTATATGTTTTGTACGTGTTTAATTCTCGCCTCAGATGAATGCGGTATGGATGTAACCGACGAAAACGCATTGCTATTCAAAAGGAGGGATATGTACCTATACCTGTACGAAACGAACCCCTGTATCAACGTACGATCAGAATGCTAAACGTTACAATAACGCGGAGTGGGTATATAGACACCAAGATACATGCGTACATATTATATGTATACGTAGGTATACCGGCTAAATACGAACGTAGTGCGTATCGTATGCAACATGCATCACGCATAACCATCTGGCAGAATGCACTGCAATTACGTATATATCATATATACATGAGAGACGGATGCATGGACAGGCGGATATATAGACGCGGACTGAAAAGGTGTAAGTAAGTATGCATAAAATAGCTGTACATATGTGTGTACGAACAAATGTCAACGATATCAGATGGAGAAGCTACAAAATCGATCGGTTAAAACTATTATTTTACAATTAAGGGGAGGGGGGGGGGGGGGGGGGGGGAAAAAAAACATATAAAACACAAGAAGAAAGGGGGGAAAACTACTTTTCTGTGTATTTCAACAGTTTGTATATGTACAAAAAATTACAGATTTAAGAGAAAATAAAAATTCGTCAATCACATCATGATTGCAAGAAGTAAATTTGAAGTGTATCCATGAGAAAATATGATTCGAGGAAGCAAAAGGAAAAACATCTTTAAAAAAAAAGTAGGTAGAAACGAGACAAACATAAAATAAAGTTGTATAACAGAAAAAAAGAAACAAACAACAGAATACACAAAAAGGGCTAAAAATATTACTGTTTACTATACCTAAATGACAAAAAAGAAAAAAAAAAGAAATGAAAGAAAAACTGGAAAAAAGGATGAAAGAAACACAATGACAGAAAGAAAACCTGGCAAAACTCAATTAAACGTATGTTGGTATACGTAAGTATTTATATATGGATTAGTGAATCTGTTTGTATGAAGTTTGAAAGCGGATCTGTAGGCTGCAGAAGCAGTAGCGCAGCCTTTCAGTTTTTCAACAGGATACAGAAACGTCAAAAGACGAAGAAAAAAAACGTTTCATATGTATAACAAATGGATATGGGATTGAGATACTACGTTGTTATGGGAATTTAGACATACAGAAAAATTACAAAACGACTGAAAGCTTTTTGCGGGTTGGTGCTTGGGTACGAAACTCTTTAAAATAGTTATGAAAAAAAAATTCCTAACAGTAGGTATGTGCGTTTCTTATCAGTTATAGCCTCATTCATCATTTTTGATATACTTAATTCAAATTCTCGAGTCAATCGCAATAAAAAAGTTAATCAATAGAAGCAAGCTCTCCCCTCCGTTTTCTGGAAAAACCAATCATGTCCTAAAAAAATTCCGCGAAACGAGTTCCTGGAGGAATGAAGTTGTCTCGAACCGAAAAAGAAGCAGCCAGAAGAACTGATAAAGAAAAAAAAAAACCGAAGGACCAATTTAGAAACTCGAACGCAGCTGTAAGCGTGACAAATATCCGTGAATATATACCATATCACAAGGTGTGGCGTTCGAATTTCATATACCGCAGTCGATTTGCACGAATATACGAATATAGACGACATACTCCATTCGAAAGGTGACAAACGAACAAAAAAATAAAACACAGCAGAAAAAACCAACCACGATTATCGCCGAGGGGAATAAACAAGAAGTCGAAGATGGGGATTAACAGAGAAAATGCATATTGGCATAAAATAAAATACCGAGAAAAAAAAACTGAAGAAAATTACAAAAAGAAAAAAGAAAATTTAAATGTAATTAGACTTTTCTCTTCACGAAGTTCTGGTACTTCGAAATTGTCAAAATTTGCTTTACAGGATGGCAAAGAGTGGAGAGTAAAGATTAGATCAAATGTAGAAAAGTAGTAAGCTTCAAGTTTTTGAATGCTTAATTTATCAACAGTAATGAAACTTGATTTTTGGCATTAACAGAACTTTGATACTCCACGATCTTCAGTATGAACAAAAGTCCGATGACTCATTGGAAAACGTGAGTAAAATCTGAACACAAAGTTTTATTTTTAGGATTATCGTCTTCTGCGAACTATAATGAACGACGATACATGAAAATGGCCCATAAAATCTCAAGCACAAATGTTCAGTATTCTAGATGCTTGAAAATTTGCTGCGCCTTGCGATATCACATTTGACACATGTATAGAAACACGTAAATGCGCATTGCAGTAGCCATGAAGTGCACGTTGAACGTGATCGTCTCCTGAACTTGGTATCAATCCCCTTTGGCAAGCGATCAGTGACTTCGAGCCTCCGGTTTCACTACTACAATAAAATAACCTGGCTATACTAGTTACATACTATACTGAACAGATTTGTATTCTACGATCGAGGCTTTCACTAACTGATTGTGAGTAATTCTGACTACCGGCTCACTTTAGTTCGCCGTACGTATAATTATTTTTTATTCCTTTCATTATACATTCATGACAGTGGAATTTGTCCAACCTTTACAGCAATTAATTATCGTATCAAATTTATTACAGTTCAGTCGATGGAGATTGTGAAAGGAGATTTCGAAAAGTATATCATAAATTCACTCACAATATAAACAAAAATTTCTATCCAGGAGCAAAATTGTTTTGTTATTGTCAATTTTTCTCCGACACATCAGAAGGAATTGTTTGTATTTTGTCTCGTATTTTGTGGAATTTATTTCCAACCGCAGAGAGGATTAGTTGAGGATAATCGCAAGAGAGTAAATTTGGACGAGATATGTTAACTATGCTATATGTACACCGTATAATTTGTACTGCAGCTATACACATGAAATTCCCGCGAAATCGATTTCAAATATTTTCTTCTTAGAGATAATTATTCGACTATGTCGATATGTAAGTTCCACGAATTCTACTTCGATATTATATAGCTTGACATTTCTTGATCATGTAATACATACTAAACGTATACAGATTGCAAAACTTTGAAAGACAATCTATATGACACGATGACGAATTTAGTAAATCACATTCATCAATAACCGGACACTATCTACTATTCAAAATCTGAATAGTTAGCGAATCATCAAATTCTAGGTAAACTTGCTAATTATTGTTTGCATCAAGTTTTGAGACTGATTAAGAAAATTTGTCGTGTCTATGCAATTCTTGAATAATTTTGGACTCATTAACTTGATTTCTCATTTCTTTTGTTTTTACATAACAACGATTTTTTTCCATTATTTTGGCCTTTCTTTTTCATATATTTTTTTGTCGTGTAGCCCATCGTGTATGAGCATCTTTATAATAGATATGGCTACGTGATAATAAAACTGACCTTCGCAAATAGCAAATCACAATATCATGTGTATTGTGTATACCTATATACGATATCCACTTCTATTATACATAACTATACATACGTCCAATAAAATATTCAAGTTATTTAGACTAGCGGATTTGGGAGGTGACGCACTAAAACGTTACATAGGAATTGAATGACTAAACGTGTCTGATACTTCTATGCTATACGTTCTACTACATAATAGTAATATCTATATATACATAATACAGTAACACAATTGGTATATTAATAGAAGATATCCTGATACAAAAAGTCAATCTCAAAGATTCCATTTTTTCTTCTCGTCAAGTAATTTGTAACGAATATTGATTATCTTTACTGAATAATAATTATTTTCGAAGTTCAATTTCGATAGTTTTGGATTTTTTGTTATTGTTGATGATGATAGTAGAAAATACGAGGGTCTGGAGAAAGGTATATATTATATACCTACGTATCGGTACGTGAAGTCAAAACTGAAGTATGTACATTAAATCAGAGAATCGTTATCTGACCGGATACAAGCTAATTGGGGAATTATCATACAATAATAAACCGAGACAGTCGCTGACGGCAGGACAAAAGTTTCAACGTCATATTATTTACGTACCACTAATATTCAACTGTACACATGCGTACTGTTAGTGAAATGATAAGTTGTGAAACGACCGAAAGAGGATATTGCGAAAATGTAATTCTACTTCTGGAAAAACAAAGAATTATCTTTTAATCGAGAGGAAAAAAGACAAAATTATTCATGAGTTTATTGTTAAATATAGAAAATCATTTCCAAGTATGGAATTTTACTTTCTAGAATTCGTGAAGCAATTCATATCAACGTAAGTATGAGACTGCGGTGAGGAAATTCAAGACTTTCCTCAACGACGGACAAAATTAAGGACATAATTTTATACATATACATACTAACAGTATTTAACTTTTTTCATATTTGCGTCAATATAATGTAGTGAAACAAATTATATTTTTATATAGCCTAAGCCTAGACTAAAATAAAAATTGTATGGTTTTTCTGTGATCCAAAATTCCCGATCTTATCGATTCTGATCACTATTTCAATTCCCAATTATTTCCTACACAGAGATCTGTACCACTCGCAGCATTTTCGATCAGACTGGTACTCGCGTTCGGCTGGTATGTAATCTCATCTAATCTCTGGCCCATTTTCACCAGCCTCGCGATTTCTAATTTCATTTACATATCAAGTATAAACTTCACTTTATCACTGCGAGTATGCATCTAACAAATCGAGTAGTAGAGTAGTGAGAGTGAGAGATCAGTTTCGATTTCCTATTTCAAGTAAATCAAAGTCTTTCTCTACCAATCTTCAGGGCTGAACCCTTTTCTTTTTTTCTACTCATTTTGCATCGAACTTTTCCATTCACATTGTTTGGTAATGAGAAGCCCAAGTTTTCTCGACTTGACCTACAGTTTTCGGCTAGAACGAGAATTTTCGTCGAAGAAAAATTTCATAGGTATCCAGGTGGGATTCGAACCCACGACCTAAGAATCCGTAGGCGAAGCTCTGATCCACTCAGCCACCGCGACTCTTCAGATTTCCTATTTTCATCAATGATCATATAGTGACATAATAAATGAGATATTCTAATGATTTTCTGTATTGCATGTGGAGATTTGAATCCCACGTCACAGTCGAGGGAGTTTCTTCAAGAGCGAACCCACTGTGAGGAGAGATTCTCATTGAGATAAGGTCGTCGCGCGTCGCGTACTTAGGCATGGGTACATATCGTAGTATCAACAATAGGTTATATAATGGGAAGTAAAAAAAAAAAAACAAATTACCAAGCAATAATGATAATAATAAAGAGCGTAATGTTAAAATGCATCCTTGAAAGTGGTCGGAGACCCCTTCACGGGTGAGTCGTATATCCTGATTACCAGCAATTGTGTTCTACTACGTTACCTACGTATGTATGTAGTTATTGTATATTGTGTATTGTGTGTATACCAGACTGCAGGAGGTCGTCGTCGACGAAACTAATGTAAAACCTCTACTCTTCGTCGCCATCCGCATGCGGGTGGCTGACTTACTTGCTTATACTCGTATACTCATTTACTTTATGTACTACTAGCTAACAGTAAACTCTTCTAAAATTTTTTTTTTTTTTTTATCTCCCCACTTATTCGAACCGAATGAGAAGAAATTGGAGCAAATTGAAATAAAACAATTAAAAGAAGCTAGCATTGTGTTTATTGTTTCGTAAAAATTTATAACAAATTCATCCTTCATGGTCAAACTAATTAGAAAAAAATTACTATCGGCAATATCGATGAGTGAAAGCATTTTACCGACTGGCTGACATCGGCGGAGGTTCAAGGACGGAGTAATAGACGCGAGAAGAAGAATGGAATAACGAAGAAAACAAAGCAAGACGAACTATAAGACAAGAAAAGGTGGGGGAAGGAGGGGACAAAAAACTATAGAGAAAAGATACTTGAACCGGAACCACGGGCCACAGTGCCTACGTGCAGCACCGGATGTCACGAGAATCGAGAGGCATAACGCCGTGGACGGGGCATAAAATCGAACAATACCGTGCAAAGTTCAATTCGGTTCAATTGAACCTGCGGTTCATCTCGATTTTTATTCTTTCGATCATTTTTTAATCATAGGTATATACTTATTGTCAGAAGGAGCAAAAAAACGAGATTCTGAGTCGTTTAGTATCAACATGTAGTTACTACAAGTAACAGCTGTGTGTGTTAATTGGTCTTTTTAAAAAAACGACTTTTCCATCCATTATTAGATGCTTGTAGGTATTTTATTGTATTGGCCTCTGCACCCAATTTACACGTAGTCGTATACTTAGGTTAGACATAGTTATACTCGGTATCTACGCTAGTCTGTAGTGGCCACAAATGTCAGCCTTGAAGTTGGTTGATATATTAACCGAGAAGCCATGCAGAGCACAATAATGAACCTCTTATTCACGGATTGTAAGGGAGGAGAAACTGTCTTCTCATTGTCAGCAATTTTACTTTAGGTTCAACGACAATTTTTGATAAATTAGGCTATCAGGTTTTCAAAAAAAGTAAAATAAAATGGAGAAATTTTATAACGGTCAGAGAAAGCGACACTCAAAAACTACCAATTCGGCACTAATCAAATGTTGATCCCAATGAGCAATTATTAGTATGCAAATGTGATATCGAATAATGATTAATTGATGTTATAACTATATTCGAAAGATAAAAAGAAGAGCAAAAGTTTTACAGGTATCACAAAAAGAAAAAACAAGAGACGGAGACATAGTAGCTACTTTCATTACTGGATCAGGCATGTGATGTTGATTACAATTTTTTTTTTTAACCACTGATCCATGCTTCATTGATGAAAGTAGATAGGCAGGTAGGTAGTTCGTTGTACCAATTATGAGCGCGTATGATACGGGTAAGTATACATCGTACAGTGTGGCCTAGAGTCTGAAAACGACTAATCTCAGTTACTTCCGATACATGCGGGCAGTTAAATTTCACTTTCTACTATAATGAGACACAAAAAATGAACAAAAACTACCATAGAAGACTAAAGACTGTGAAGTGAAATCAATTAATTAGTTATATTCGTAGACTGATTATTTCTTCAATGCATATATTCTATGTGGTATGCATGGTGTTGAAGTTGATGAAAATTTAAGTGGTTCATAAGTAAAGGCCGCAACGGGCAAGAAGAAGAAGCGTAAGAAAAAGAAGAAGAAGAGGAGCTGTTTCACCACCAGCCTTGGGTAAATCGGGCTGCAGGTTTTTTGTTTCAATCTGATGTGAACCCAGACTATATTCACATCAGTTGGCCGCAATGTGCGACATAACTTTGACGATGGGACAGAGTTTCCCACCGCAACGATCATATTGGTATGCGAGTATCTACGTATGTGAAAGATGCATGGGCACAAAATTTACACAAAAAATACACAATATGCAATACGCATATACATATTATGAAACATATAGTACAAGAACTAACTACGCACACGTCCATGCATCCAGGCCGGGATTAATCAGTACAAAAACGAAAAAAGTGCTTTTTGTTATACATGTTGCACCTCTTTAAATGCTATTTGCAGATACTGGAATTTTACTATTTGTGTATTCATTGTGATCTACATGTCTGAAATATACAGTTAATAATGAGGAGAATTAGTTTTCTACATTCCTTTATTTTCTTACTTAGGAGAAATTAGAGAGAACCGCAGAGGATAAGACGACGATTAGTAGAGGAAGTAGAGATGTGCGGGTATCCCAATTATGCATTTAAACGATAATAAAAGAAGAAGAAGAAGAAAGACGAATTAAAAAATGAAAAAAAGTCATCGTCATCGTCCACAAGGAAGAGGAAATTGGTAATGGGGGCTTCTGACGCCTCTGAAGCCAGCATGAGCCAAAGCGTGGCTAATATACCGTCTGGCTATATAATATAGTACATAAACTATCGTAACTATAGCAATGAGAAAATTGGGACAGGAATATTTACGTCGTTAACACAGATCCTATCATCATCAACCTCTGAGTTTATACAGGAATAAGAAAAATGAGAAAAGACAAAAAAACAAAACAAATAGTAAGGAGAAGGGGATAATAGAAAAGCTGTGAAAGGCCCGAAGTACAACAACCAATGCAGTGGCACGGTCTTCTGTAGGATCTTAAAAAAACTAACAAACACTGTACAACAGAGGCAGAAGCAAAAGCAGCAGGTTAAAGTGTGCAGACCCATCATGGCGATCTTTTCTTCTCTCAGACACTTTTTTTGTCTATCAAAAAACAAAAATTGGACTATTTGAGTTCGAGTTTGTTGATTAGAATCTTCTTCATCCAAAAATCTAAAAATTCTGTTTAGTTAGGTAATCCTGATTCCAAGAGTTTGGATGACGTCTATGCAATTCTGATGTCAAGTACTCATTATACAACCGCCAGAGGGCATGTAGCTTCGTAGCGTGTAACGTGTGAAGGTGAAAACGAGACGTGCGCGTGGAACACGATTACACGTTAAAGTAACTAGAGGTAATTGAATAAACGGTTCGGATATTCCTTCAATTGTCACATCGATGTACTACAAAACGATTGAGCCACAGATGAGTTAGCGATGAATCAATTAACCATCAGGGAAGAATTCATTAAGTTTGCGTCACCGATCGTGAGAATTCGATGAATTTCGCTTAGTTCAGGTTAAGGAATTTTAAGCAGCGCCGTGATGCTGCATCAGCCGACTCATATCAAGTATGACATATATTTTTCGAGGAATTTTACTTCTCACCATGATATTTAAATTTTATTATCAATCTTGATATAATTATTTTTTTTGGGTGCTATCTTCATCAGAAAATAATTACATGATGTAAAAATAGTATATTATGCGGCATGTCCGTAAAGTAACTGTTGTCCGGCGAGGTTATGTTTTTCGTACGAGCCGTTGGTTTTACCCGGCGAGCCGAAGGCGAGCCTAAGGTAAAGCCAACGGAGAGTACTAAAAACATAACCTCGCCGGAAAGTTACTTGACGGACGCGCCTCAGACGATATTTTTTCCGGCAAAGGCATAAAGAGTCACTTTGACGCCAGTTGAGGTCCACACTACGGACCTCATCAACTGTCGTTTAATACTTTTGTGTGGCAGCTCTGAGATGCGCAGTTCGTACCGCGCAACAGAAGTCAGGAACTGCGCATGACAACTACGCGACAAAATTTTTTTTCGGCTAGCCATATAAAGTGCCACTGTATGGGCCGAAAACAGGCGTCAAAAAGTGACTTGTTCATGCCTGTGCCGGAAAAAGAAAATTTCAGGGCAAGTATCAGTTTACCGATTTTTAAGCTAATTGAAGATTATGTAAATCGATGTGTAATAGATGCTTTCAGTCATTACTATACTGATTATACTCGTATCGCTATCCGTGTTTATCCGGTCAATAAAATGCGACATCAAGGCTATACCTATATAAAGTGTAATTAGTGGCTTGGCACTGCACGATATACATATATCGGTGTACACATGATGATTACGTAGGTGCAGCTGGGTATTTGGCGACTTTATCATCGCGGATACTGTTTCACTTTCATCGAATTCATTCCACGAAACCAAATTATCATTATCATCTACGGCAGGCAACCGAAAGAGCCGTGTGACTCGCACTGCATTGCTCATCGTCTAATTGTAAAATCGAATTAACGGTCATTGTCATCACGGTCATAATTATAAGTATGTTAAATTAGTGCTTCTTTCTAATGGCTCATAGTAGTCCCCCAAAATAGTTGTTTCTTTTCAAATTTCGTCTCTTAAGTCTTATATTAGTAACCCAGTGTTGTAACTGTGCATACATACAACAGACGAATAGTAGAATCTTGTTATTTAGTCAGAAGAAAGAAGATTGGATCAGATATAGATCGCGAAAGTAATATTGTGTTGTATAGTGTATATAGTATCTCAAAATGCGTCTTGTTCAATTTTTATTGTCTCTTCTTCGATAACTCAGTAAAATTTTCGATCATTATAGTTGTATAGTGTTATTTGAACAATTATGACAATTTTTTTTGCACGTTTAGTCAGTCCTTCGACTCAATTTCACATTCTGTAACTAGTATCTCGTTTTTTAATTGATTTGTCGAAAAACTGTGACGTATAATTCGACTAATTTCAATTTTTGTGATCACAATCATCATCGTCATCATCGTGATAATCGAAACTCAAAATGAAGGACAACTGCAGTGTATTCACATACCTGTTGAGGGTTGTTATCAGCAGGCGAAAAACTGGAAAGGGCGTTGAGGGGCGCTAGAGAGGCGCACGAGGATGCCCTCGAGGGTGGTGGGGTGTGAGCTGGGGTGGGACTCCCGCTTCCGCAACTACTAGCGCTGCTCGATGCTAGACTCACACTGTCGGCTCGTCCACGCCACGGTGATACCGACACGTGTTTCAGCATCCTGCGCTCCGCTGATCTCCTGCAATGCGGACAATGATTCGATTTTAGCATAAAACAAAAACTACCAAGACGGAGAAACTTAAAGTACAAACTTAAGTTTTTTTTTTCTCTTCTTCTTCTAATCATCGATAAAAAATAGGGTAGATAGTATATTTCGTTGATAAAAGTCTGATTGAGAAATAGTAGAAAAATTTATTCGGAATATAGTTGTTATCTAGTTATCGACAGCTTGATAATGCAATTGTTATCGATAATGAAACTAATCACACACATCCAAGATTATAATTGCAACAAACTATTCAGTCTCGTAATTGTAGTAGATAGTTGTTGTTATGATATACATACTTATATTATCAGACCTATATAACATTGATTGACATTCCTCAGTTAATCAAATTATCTGTCTCATACACTTAAGCCAATAGCATAATTATATACTTTTATAAAATAACGCTCAAATTACCAGATAAGTATAATCATATTTTCGTTATCACATATTATCAGGGTGATCTAATTTTAATACGAACTGCGAGTCGAACTCTCCATACTACGTATCTACCAATAAAATATCACATTCATCTATCCAAGTGCACCGCACCATCGGACAAAAAAACAAAAACTAACAGACGAACAAAGTTCACTGCAATATTACAGAGACCAAGTTCTATTCGAGATGTTTTCAGTCTGTCAATATCAAATAGTTGTTTTCATTTTTTTTTCGTTGTTTTTGTTGTGTTTTGTTGTTGTTGCGTTGTTGTTGTTGTTGTTGTTTCAGTTTTGTTTCAGTTTTTGTTTCGTTTTTTGTTGCATTTCTATAGTTTTTTTTTCTTGTGGTTGTGTTACTGTTCTTTTGTATGCAAAGCATAGCTGTTTTTTCGTTGCTTAGTATATCGAACCTTTGGAACTTACTTTTGTCAATTGGAGATGATCGGTGATCGATGATAATCCAATGACTTTAACGAGTGTTGATCATGTTTAAAACTTGTTGTTTAAACTTCCAACACCGTTGATATTGTATTAGTAACAACTATATCCTCAAAATCCAACTATATGACACGCGCTGGTTAACACTGTATTTTGTATTTCTGTAAAACTACACACAAAGCACAAATGTTATGCACAATATTTTGTTTCACAGACGTCAAATTTTCAACAACTATTATTATTATTTGAGCTCGAATTCACCTATAGTTGAAAAATCCAAATAATATAATTCATCGAAAATTGTCAGTTTTAGTACAAATTTTGCTATCCAACAATAACAAAAAAATCTATTTCAGTCAATTTTTGAACAACAAAAAAACTATTGTCGATGAACAAAAACAAAATAGTTGTTGAGTCAATTTTCTTTGTCCTGGTGTACTGTTCGAAATTTTTTTAAACGTTTTCGTTTTTGTTTCAAAACAAATGTCAAAATCACTGTTTACAAAATTAAATGCCCGATAGTATTTTTTGTTTTTTTATTCACCCGCGGGTCGACCTGTTCGCTGCGAACGCTTCGCTACTACTGATGGCCGGATGGCGCGTATTTCAGTTGTGAGTAGGATACAAGACGACCTTCCGTTCCCTCTCCAGTCTCCTACGCCATGCCTTGATTGTATACAGAGACTACTATCACCACTATAGCACCAAGTGTCAGTGAATATTCGTTCACTGCTGTGTGGGTGGGCTTATGCGTATAGTTGGAGTACAACGTGCTACACCGAGTAATACGACGGTCATAGTTGATTAGTTTCTTGGCCATACTAACCAAAGGGCGCAATAACAGTCAAGCCAGGCTCCTTTAGGTAATTAACTGACTTGACCAACGTCTAATGAACTATTAGCAAAACGTTAGTAGGTTCAGGTATGATCATAGTATCATAGAGAAGAGAGAAGAAACTTATGGGCCAGACAATAGGTGGATCCTAGAGGCTTTATGTTTGCGTCAAGGACATATCTAAATCGGTAATATATATGTATTAACGCCTGTCTCGTTATGCAACAGAATTAAGAGACTTATGTAAAATACGCAATACCTATTGTTTTATTGTACTGATAGTATTTCGTAGTATATTGACGGAAACAATTAGTTACTTGATTCCGTGAATAGTTGAGTTTAGTTCTGAGGAATGGAAAAAAAATTGTTATTCTAATTCCAGTTCAATTGATATCCTCGTTTTTTCATTCTTGCTAAATCGTTAGATTTAGTTGCGAGTCAGCATAGTTGTACAGGCACAAAGTGAGTTCGTTAGGTCTCGATAAATTCGCTTCTTTCGGAACACGCAATATGTCAGATGAATCTTCATAGTTTTACCGTTCATTTTCCTGATAAGAAATAGCTGTCGAATAGTCAAGTTCAGTGCAAATAGTGTAGCTATGAGATATTTATTTGACTATACAACTATTCAACCTTTTTTTTCAACTATACAAAATTTGAAGACAATTTTCTGTTAGTTCCTTCAGTAAACGTTTAGTCGAATTTGAAGAACTCTAATCTGTATTCACTATAAAGTCAGTGAATTACTCCAGCTCTTATTGTCAGCCTGAAAATAATACCTGAACGTGTACTTGCGATTAGTTTGCGACAAAATGATAATAGTTGCCTTTATACAATGGAGATTGTTTTTGACTTGACTTGAATGTATCACATTCACGAAATGCACATATTTGATCCATATATTCCCATCTTCCAGTGTACTATCACGTGACCGACATATTGTTCAGAATCGTTAGTTAATTAATTAGTTAATTAGTGCTGTTGTGAATAGCTGGTTCATATGGATAATATAGAATACCTTCAGGCGTATAATTAGCTTCAATTCTGATCGACTATAGGTATACGGTTACGTGTCAGGTAGATTAGTAGATAATCCTTTCTAGTCTCTCTCTCTCTTTCTCGGTCTACCTGAATCCCAAAGTTTCGAAATCCCAGAATTACTGTTTTGAGACAATAGCGAAAGTAATATAATTACGAGGGAAGTGAGATTGTGCGAGGGAGTCTGCCTCCTGATTCCCACGACTAATGCTGCTTACGATGTAGCCTGTAGCCTAGCTAGCCAACATCCTCCCTGAAGGACTCACGAAGGCGTGTTGCTGGTGCACCAGTCGCTTCCTCAACTATAAACTCTAATTATTTGTTCTAAGCTGTATAACTAGAATATTAAATATAGCACGTGAAACTGCAGCTAGTACCTGGAAAGTCTTGTGAAAATCAAAACAAATGTTCATTCTATGTTCGGAATTAATAGCACAAAAATTAGTTGTTGTTGTTGTATTTGGGAAATAATCATTCACGTAGATATAAAACTAATAGTTGACTTATTTCGAAGAAACTAAGAGAGTTGCAAAAAATTCTCCAACTTTCTACACACATAGGTATAGGCATAATTAGCAATCGAAATCGATTCGCAGGTAAAAACTGCTGATTGAACCAGGAAATCATTTATCACAGCTGATTGGAAAGTCTATTCCTTAACAATTTCTACTTTTCATAATTAATCATATAAGTTTAACAGATTTTAAGCTGATAATTTTTGTGTTAAACTATTTTTATTTGACAATGAATCAATCTCCGAGAATCTTACAGGATATTTCCAGAAAATATCAGCTGTAACGATTAGAAATTCAGCTTCATAGACTCTAAGGCGGCTTCTTCCGTAGAAAGGTGCGTTTTTTCGCCACTACGAGCGCTGGCGTCGATCATTATTCTCGGTTGAATCCATACGTGCAGAGGATACCGATTATAATTTTATCATGCAATACCACAAGATTGGTTCCAGTTCTTATCACTTTTACCCAAATGAGGACCATAAGTCTTAATAAAACTTAATAAAACTTGTTCAATGAAGGTCCAAATTTTGTTCAGCATAAAAACTAAAGAAAACAGCCCGCAAATCTGAAAAAATTTGTATAAACGAGGGTGAAAAAGACTTGCGAAATGACCAAAAGTAGAATATTCCACGATACTTAATTCAAATCGCAATTCTATCATCCATCGGTATAATGTTTCGATGTACCAAAAAGCTATGGAATTCGCGAATCATCGAAACAGTACGTAGCAAAATTAGCAATAATTCGCGATTAGACATATCTGCAGTCTGCACCACTGCCGATGTTCTCTTGCAGAGTTGGTGTCGCGGATACACGGTGGTTGATTTCAGCGTAACAAAGTCTCCCTTTGTATGTGCGTGTACTGCGTTGTCCCGTCCGTCCCGTCCGTCCGTTTGTCTCTTCCACACCTCGCAGTCTCGTGCACACATACATGGATACATGTAGAAGTGAACAAGTGCATCGACGCAGCATGAACGTACACTCTTCGACGTCTCTTAAAAAGTGTGAATACACACGAGGAAGGTGCGGCTAGGGAGGAGAGTGAGGGTGGCGGGAAAGGGAAGGGGAAGAATTACTTATGGAGTTTGGTCCTCCGCCCCGACAATCCAGGCGGTCCAGCCGGGTCCCATGGTATTGCATTACGTTCCCACAGAACCTGGCGGATCCCTCGATCGCATGCATGCGCGTGTAGGTTCCAGAATGTCCTCCACGGCAAAGCGAACGGTACGCATGCGAGGCGCGCATGGGACACTGCATTGCACCGCGCCAGTGTGGACGACTATTCGGCACTAATACGCGTCAGACATCCCATTCAGAGAGGGAAAGGTGGACCGTTCACTCTCTCACCTTGCAAGGCGAACCGTCTGCACTGGCAAGTGCCACTGCACTACCGCTGATCAAGATTCGATTCAATTGTGTGTCCACGCCACGTATGGGAACCCCAATTCGTTGGTGGGAATTCCGGGTGAAGCAGCGTGGCTCTGTTGTCGATCTCGATTAAATGTATTGGGTGCTAAAGACGCCATTGTTCGAGTATAGTATAGAATCATGGTATCAATGGCATAAAAGACGACAGCGATCACAGTCACTTGGTGATTCTAAATTCCAATTTCTTTCCACTTATTGTGAACGAATCTTGAAATTTCATCATTCTTCCTCTCTTCTATATTCCTTGAGACTAAGATCACTCGATCAAGTGACTCGAAGGGTCTGGAACAAACTCTTGAAAAAAGGATCCCTTGTAAGAGCGGCTAGATATCAGCTATACGACCTTAAGGTCTCACGTCACAGATAAGGCTTTACGATCTTATTTGAAGAGCATTGCACCTTTTCTCCTTCTCTTTTTAGTCGGAGTTGTTTCCAGAGTTATTTGTAGAGTTTTTTATTGGCTTGTTTGTACATAATATTGACTATATTATAAATCATGTGTACATTATCAACCCTAAAGTCAACGTTTTCGATCCCTTGATTGCTCTCGTCTTTTCCCAGCACGAGGATGCAAATCTGACCCGTGAAAATAAGCTCGCATTTGTTTATTGAATAAATCTGTTTTTAGATGTAGAGAACTGCGACGCGCAGAATATTATTCTGGTCTAGAATGTTGGAACAAAGCCGATCATTGTGCCGGAGAAAATTTCAGCGAGTCAAGATTTTCGCAGCAGGTCAAATTTCTGTTTACTCAACTTGAAGTCTCAATTAGTTCGTTGAAACGTTATATTCACATTTACGAATGAGAAAACATGCTGAAGGGAAACGACGTGGATGGTATTTAATTTCGTTTAATTTTCTCCTTCGCTGTACCGCAGAAAGTCAGAATGCATGAACGTACCACACTCTCAATAATCAGCTGCAGTTGGTGCTGGCTACGAAAACCGCCTTTGAGGCTATATGCAATTGCAACAAGCGATGCGCAATGAGAGAATTACATTTCTATCCTCTTCATGTTGTCCGAATCGCCGACTTCATCTCTAAGGGTACGCGAATTGAGAGAGATCGTTTTCACCGAGATTACAATTATTTTATCCAACTCTGTAGGCTTTCTGCTGGGATGTGTAAAGTTTGCATGAACGAAGCGCAAAAATCTTCAGTGTTTTGTCTAAATATTTGAGTTTGTTGAATCCGGTCTCGTTGTTTTATCCTAGTTTTAATTTTAACACAATTAATAACATTCTGCGAAACATGGATTCTATACTCTTTATAAATTTGTCACCCTGTGTGTGCAGTTTTAAATAAATGAAATCCCCTATAAACGCAAGTTATTTCAGCGTTCACGAAAGTGTGAAGATGATAAGAAAAAGTCTAGATTCACTATATTCATGTATATGAGGAAAAAAACTCACTATACCAAAAAAATAGAGGAAGAGAAAGATAAAAAAAGCAATTAGTCAGAATCAGTCAGACAAGGAAGTGTGACGCATTACCGGTGCTTCTGTGCTACGTATGTGTGTGTGATTCAAAGGAGAAAAACAATTTTTATCGCGGTTTGAAGATTCATACATATAGTCTCGCCCTATACATGACTTCAAAGATGTGGTGTGATAGGTACACAAGATTTTTCATGTAAGAAAAACGTATTCTTCAACTTCGCACAAAAATAGCTTTTTTTTACGAATTCCGACGGTGAAAATGTTTGTCTTCTGTCCATCGATAAAAACACTGTTTTTGTTTCTCTAGGTTCTCTATTCTTTGTGAATGTGGTGGTTTTTAGGTTTTCAACATGTTGTTCAGGTAATCTTGAATATTACAGTATTTTTTTTTACCAAAAATGAGTGACTTCATTGAGGATGGAGGTTCAAGAAATGAAACCATAAGAAAAACTACAGAAATAACCGTAAGATACTATGGTAATCGTAGACTACACCAGGAATCCAGGAGAATCTATCAGAATCCTACATAGAATTCTGGGAAATCGAAACAAATTTATTTTATGGAGAATCCGTGAAATCAATGAAGTGTATTATGTTTCCGAAAAAGGGGGCCTGATATATGATTAGCAAGTGGGTCAAGTTTTCCTCCATACAAGTTAAAATCTCGTACCTCGAGAATTACCTAATTGGTATAATTTTGACATCATTCGACGAGGCACCAATAGATTTCGAATTTTTCAAAGATTTCATATAATTTCAAAAAATTCCCAATAGATTGCCTGAATAATTCAGAGGTTTTTTCGCTTATCGAATGATTTAAAAATATTTTGTTTATTATCTTTAAAAATACAATTATAATAGATAAGGAGAAGAATAAGATGTCTGTACGTATAATTGATCAAAAATACCACATCGTGACTCTGTACGTGTCTCTTTTGAATCCACTAACGTATGATAATACCATTTTAATAGATACTTAATTTCTTAACCGTGAATGGGTACAATAATTGGGTGGGTATTATGGCATTATAAGATGTGTACAATCAATTATAGTCCATCAAGCTTCAAAGCGTGCAAGTAAACTCGGCGAGGTCGTACACATTGATACCTACTTGTAGTACCAATGTATGTAGTACGTAGTACCTACTCTGGTAACGGAAGCGTGGCCAAAGCGGCAGCACGAGCGACGGGACGTAATTGCTGCCAATTACAGGTTTTACCGACCATTGCATCTCAAACAACGACCATCCCAGTCCCAACAATAAACACAGAACAGTAACCATAGGAGAAACAAGTTATTCAATATGTGGCACCGTGCAGGATCATGAACAGAAAATGTACATTTGGTGGGATTGAATTTTTATGGTGCAGTTACCCAGACGCAGCACAGAACTGAAAATGACTAAACGTTGTCTAATAGCCGTCGTAAAGATGACTTATGCAACACTTTTTGATGTCTGAATGTTGTCCAAGTCGAAAAAATGTCCTAAAGAAGTAATTTGGACAACGAGACAACAGACGTCGAGAAGTG
Organism: Euura saliciscinereae; assembly: GCA_018420115.1. Taxonomy (NCBI): domain Eukaryota; kingdom Metazoa; phylum Arthropoda; class Insecta; order Hymenoptera; family Tenthredinidae; genus Euura; species Euura saliciscinereae. Next base: position 65,471 of record JAFFZH010013153.1, read on the forward strand.
AAGCATACGTCACCTTCACGATGACTATTAGACAACATTTAGTCATTTTCAGTTTTCTGCTGTCTGGGTAGTCTAGTGTCATTAATATATGTCTGTCTTGCAGTAATAAGTCCAAGAACGAATCAATCGATACATCATAGGTTTATTCTACTATCGTCTCGTGTCGCTGACTCATTCCATGCATTATCGTAAATCACACTTATATTCTCCACACCTCACCGTCTTTTCGACGTCTGCAGGTTTGTGTCTATATAATGAATAGGTATAAACTTCTTTATTTCACGTGGCTCTGTACCTATATTACCTAAACAGGTAATACGCAGCCTCTGTAATCGCGAATGCACTGCCGATTTAGCATCATATCATGGCGAACCTACAAAGTCTGAATTTTCAGTGGCCACCATGTTTTAGCAATTTTTGCTTCGACCTTTCTATCCAGTCATTTGAAGCACAAGAAAACAACTTTTTTGACAAATTCTGTGAAGTCTGCCTAATAGTTCTAACTTCCAGGATATGAAAATGTGAAGACAATCTTATCGTCATGAGGAAATATGTCACAGTCTTCTTCAACAATTAGAATAAAAGATGTTAAAATGAGGTGGTTTCTTCAAACAGTGTATGAGCTGTAAAGTACCGGTTATAAGCAGAAGCTTTCAATGCAAGAAAAAGCGAACCGTGGACGTAGGTATGTCTATTAACGTGTGTTATCGCGCTTTTTTTGCACTCATGACCACCGTAACTTGTTCTACTTTTATTTATGTAAGCTGTGCCGTTTATTAGCCGCAGTGTCGCAAACTGAGTGATAGTAGCGCTTATACCTCATGAGAGCCAGTAATACGAGAAGGACAAAAACCTTTCTGTTACTTACATGAGCACAAAAAACTAGCAAAGAAGCAAATAAGACGATCTAACAACAACAAAATCGACAAATAAGGAAGAATAGTCGGAAAAAGCAATCCCATGTTCCGTTATAGTTGATCGCCAAGGCGCACAGTGCAGGAAAATAATTCTGGTTACTGTGAACTTTTTTTAGCGACATTGCTTTTGTTAGATGTACAGAATTATTAACGTTCCTGTCAAAAGCTTCATTACTATTGTGATTTTGAATTACCTGTAAGATGTGAATCTCAACACTTCAAATCGAAGATGTCAAACTGAGATCAGCTTCAAATGTGACAAGAACTTCAATAGTCATAAAACATCAGTTAAATTGACAGAAATATTTCCCTGGACTTTTTTGGGATATGGAAAAGAGGTTTAAACTGAAAAATCTGTTCCTACTGTGTGACATTAGCGATCTATCATATCTAGTCGAAAAACATTCTTTGCACTGGCTCAAGTCAGTTGAGAGGAAATTGAAACCCTTGGTTCAATCGTCACCACATAATTAATCACAATATCCTTCGGATTAAATAATGATGATTGATCGATTTTTGCTATTAAGTGCGGAAATATTATACATACGTAGCAGGAAATAACGGTTTCGATTTTCTACCCGTTGACATTTCGAGCCCCGGATGTGAGGAACCAGAATTTGTCGAAATTCTCTAATCATCAAAATCCAAGCCCGGTACAAGTCAGGCATCATTCAGGATCTACATTCGTTACATTTTAAAGAAAGAAAGAGAGAGAAGATATCTGCACTCGATCAATCGAAAATCGTTAATTAATTCAACTGTAATAGTTTTTATTCTTTCCAATTTTGTCACCATGTCGCCGGAAGTCGTACAGAAATAATGAGCCGATAAAGAGAGAGAGAGAAAAAAATTACTTCCGGGTGGTTTCTTTTTCTTCTCTCCCTATACTCACCTCTAATTCGGTGTATCTATATGCGGATTGGTTCCGGGAGGGGGAGAGACGTTGATAAATGTTTACCTATACTTTGGATTAGCGCGAACTATTCGAGGAGAAGTGTGATGAGTTGAGGAGGATAGTCCCAGTTTCTGAACAACTATTTGGAGTGGATATACCTACTTGCTATAATTTTGGTGAAGACTATACATATCTGTCTCATTTTGAGACGAGAACAGAAGAAATGCTTCATTTTTTACAGAATTATTGATAATTTATTATCTGCTTACACACAAATTCAAGAAGTTGCTTTGGATTTCTTCAAAGATTTTTTTTTTAATAGTTCTTGTCACTTTTGTGCCATTTTTGATGGATCCTAACTTCAGACCTTATCAAATCCAGGGATTGAGATTCGAATTTCATAAAATTCTGAAAGCTTGAAAGAATGGCGCAAGATATTTTTGGTAATACAAATTCGGTTGTCGACGAGATGTTCGCGAACTTTTGCAAAGAAATTTAAAAGCCACCCATTTTTTAAACATATCGAAACAAGATAGCCAGCGTGAAGTAAGAAAATGAATATTTTTTAGGACTCTCGGGCTTCCTGAGCCTCAAGCCTCTGATCCTCTACCGCACAATTTGAGACAATGATCTGCAGTCCAAGGGCGGAACAAAAATAGGAAAGATACGCTACACGTCCCTCAGGTAGAAATGAATACCTGCTACTTATCTACCGAATCAACTAACTGCAGCGGAACGATCCGACTGATAATTTTAGGGTTCTTTAAAATAATGGTACCCCACGGACTGAACCCTGCCAGGCAACCCTGTCACTTCACCGCAAGACGTGTTATTCTTACTTCTCCATAGTCCAAGATGCGTGCATCAACTTGGAATTGAAAAAAAAATTGGATAATAATCGTTAAACTTTTTTGTTTTTAAAGAAACAAAAATTAGTGAAGGTTACATTATGTGAATTCAAAGTTTTCTTCGATTACATATCGAGATCCCAAAATCGAACTGTATATAACCACAGAACAAAAAACTCGATTTTTCCTAACTGTCTCCGGTCGTATCATATATTTCAGGTATTTAGGCTGCAGTATTTATTAATTCATGATGATAATCATCCGACGATATCAAGGAGACCGTGTATTCGATTTTTAAATTCATACTAGAAAACTAGAAAATGATTGAGATGACCACATGAGTATTTCAGAAAATCCACTAGTACTACCACAAAGGCCATTTTTCCCTTTGAACCTCAGGGGCATTCGAAAAGTCCTTTCTTCTACACTAGCCTCTGAGATATTAGCAAGTTTTGGAATTCTTCGGGAAAAGACATTGGAAGTCATTGGCAGTCTTCGGAATTGAATTCTTTGAGATTCTCTCCAATCTCGTAAAATTCTTTCCAAAGCTTTAGGATCCTTGGAACTATTTCAACGACTCTGGAAGTCATTGGTGGTCGATGAATGTACACAGAATCTTAATGAATTTCTAAGTCATCATTTTATATTTGACCGAATGTACGAAGCCCCTGTGGCATTTATTGAACGCCTTCCGGTCTTTTAGCGATAATCTAAATCCTGTGTAAAAGATAAGGTAATAATCAGGAAGGACATCATCCATCAATTTCCTAGTGCATTGCATGCGGTAAACCGCATCGATCGTCACGTACCTTTGTCCTAGGTATAGTACGACGCCCACCACCACCCTGTAAAGTCCATTAGTAAAGCAACACCCATGGGAAAAAAGTATGTCGATATCCATGCTTACCCGCGGGGGAGAAAACAATTTATTCCGGATATTGTTCCTCGCACGGAGTTCACAGCCCGGAAGTGGGCACTATTTTATACCCGGCATAGATAGAGGTGTACCTGATCGATCCGGGACCCGGCTCACCTCCCACGTATACCTACTACTCTTACCGTTTTTTTTTCACTAGATTTTTTATTCGTTCCACTTTAGCGTTTCGAAATGAATTTTTGAATCTAATCTTAATTGACGACTCTAGGATCGAGAAATATAAAGATGATAAACCAAAATAAAATTGAGGCACGTATTATTTGAAGAGCGAATCATGATTATTAAACAATATCGGGACTTGATCAATATAACATATAAATTTGTTATATTCATGTCAGTTGAAAAAATGAAAAAATTAGTTCAAAATTAACACAAAACTTGAGTGGATTTTCTAGAACACAATTTGTCATTTTTTCGTAGGTACTTGACTTCGGTTCTCGTTGTTTGTTTCCATGGATGAAGTTTTGCATTCGTCACAGTAGTATTAACGATTCCTAGAGTCTGAAACTTAGTCTTTTCAGAGCCTCATATGAGAATGTTGCTATTTGTGTCTTAAAATTGCAAAGAACAGCGCCTCATAAATTATGAATGAAAATCCAAATTAAGGGTTGGAATTTGGTACTCTCCAAGAATCTCAGGAGGATTTATTCAAATTTTGAAAATAATCCCACAAACCGAATCTTTATTATCTGCTTTTTACGACAATCTCACCCCGACCGAGAATGATAACAGACGATGAATAACCAGAACCTGAAGAAATTACAAAAAGAACTATAAAACCGTGATCGAGGAGGTGGTGTATAAATATTTGTGCACCATATACACCGTGAGCATATTTACAGTCTACGACCCCAATGCGAGGGTGTATCCGTGTGTAATCACATTAACGCATGTTATGTTATCTCTACTGCATCGTGCGGGGGCTATAACGAATTATTATGTGGATTCTCCGCAGGACTGGTCTACGATAAACGCCCCTAACGTCAAATTGTTAGGGGTGAAAAAACCCATCCAGAAAAGAACAACCACACCCTTATTCGGCCGCACCTTCGCCAAGGGTGCGCCGGTCAGTGCTCTTTTATCTTCCGTTTACAATTCTGCACTCTCTTTCCCTCTCGCCATTATTTCTTGTTACACACTCGTCCGATTTTTAAATCCCCGTTTTTCTGTTTTCGGAGAAAGAAGGAAGTTATTGTAATCACCACGGAAATGAAAAATTGAGTTTTCACTGGATCTCCATCGAAATCTTATGAAATTTTGTACTCGAAGATTTTTTTGAACCGATGATCAATAATCTGAGGTCAGATTTCAAAAATTCAACAAAATGGCTGGCTTATAGTCAGCCCAGACCCGCTAGTCTTCTGACCTCTTTCTGCCTTTTAATTGTGTCACTTTGTTCTGAATCCCCGTCACGGTCAGGTAGGTCATGTTCCGCCGGATGAGGAAGTAAATTAGACGTCAACTTCAGCGTTTGCGAGGATCCGGACGGCCGGAAGTTGGTCCGAGAGTCTGTATTTTCTATTGTACAATGAATGTTGAATGAATCGAACCCCAGTTGCACCAGGTATCATAAAATCCCGGTCACTCATGGCAGTGCTTTTTATTGTTACGGCCCACCATGCTTGCTGCTGACTTGTAATTAGGTTACACTCTCACACCAACGCGACGTCTCTCCTCGGTCTGTACGGTACTATACTTTTATCGTAACAATTATCATTACTCGTTCGTGTACACAGTGGGTACAGCTACTCTAGCTAGTCAGGTTAATGTCCACCTACTTAGGTTTTTCATCGGCTACCGGAGACTGCACGCGAATGAACATTCATACCCATGATGACGCCTTCTTCAGGCAAGGGAAACTAGACTCTGTTCCAGATTCCGTGAAACCGTTTCCCTTTTTAATCAGACTAATTACTGATTGTTCTATCATTGTCAACTTGATTCGTATCTGAACATGTGGTGAAACCGAATTTAGATACCTTGTGGATCAAAGTATGTCAAAAGCATTCTAGGAAAAATTTTCATCCATCTCTGTTATTATTTTCCTAGTTGGGAAAGAAAGAACAAAGTCTTCTTCAATTATGAATCAATTTTGTATAAATTCCCCCCTTTCTTTTGTTCGAGGGTTGTCTGAGTCTGACGAATCAAGTGTGGGTACAATGATTACTTAATTTTGTATATTATAGCGTAAGACGTGATCGCAGTTGGCAATTTGAGCGACAATTTTCACCGTCGGTTGGCTATTACGTGTTACAGCCTCTGCAGTAAGCGGTAATATTACTGTATTAGTGTTAAGTATGCGGTGTACACGGTAGGAAACGCGTAGAATTGCATAATAAAGCAACAGCGCTGCTGTGTTTATAGTCAGTCATACGAAATATCCGGTCCGCCCACTATAATAATCTCACAAGCCACCAGAGGCAAGGGAACTAATTGTAAGTACCAGAGAGATTTTTGCTCTCATTCAGTCGGCTTTCTTCAAATCAAAATTACGGAGTATGAGGGAAACTAGGAAAGTGTGGAAAGCAGGCAGGTTGATCGATCATTAATAATTTCGTGTAAGGAATAGAGATTCATCAAACTTCCGGTGCCCGGCAAAAGAAAGTTGGTGAAAATTGATCGAAAGCAAAATCTGTCTACTACTGATACAAAAATTATTCTCCTTGAAAATCCAAACCGATTTTGTTTGAGCAAAAAATTCGAGGGCCTCATAGTTTTCGAACTAGAAGGAACCAAAGTTTCACGGCCCTAGCGGCGAGTGGGATAAGCTCGAGTCGCAGGACGCCACCGCGAGTTGGAGCTGCGCTCGGCTTTTTCGGGACTCCATTTGTTCCTGTAATTTAGAATCTATGAATCGTGGGATTTTTTTGCTGATGGCAAATCGCGTCTCAGTCTTCGGGTAAGAGTTTTACTATAGTGAGTGAAGGGAGAATTGAGAATCTTATTATTGATGATTGATTAATTTTGCAGGGGACACGGTGTATGCCGTGTGCAGGTGAAATAGAAACTGCAGTAGTACAGTGTAGAAAATCAGGTGAACGTGATTAGTGAGTGTACTAGTCGTAAACATTTCACACCTCCGGTCTATTGATACACCTTTGCTCAATTGTGTATACTTTCAATTTCCGATTGATCTAAATTCCGGTCCACAATTTTCACACAAATCATGTCTACGGCTGCATTCGATTGCAACTGTGTCTGTTACACCTGAGGGGTCAGTGCAAAAAGGTTATACATGAAATGTTTGGTTCAACTTTTCGAATGCTTCTAGTCTGTTCATTTTCGTGAAGAAATTTTCTAAAAGATGCTGCGAGGAATGATTTCTTGGAGTTTCTTCGAGAATTCCCGGTTTTATAGTTACATACAACCAATGATAGGTTTACGATAGAAACATCTGGGTTCCGGAGGGTGAAACAGCTCCTGCCATCGAGAATCCAGAATGCTGCGCAAGCTGTTCCAGCAATAAGGGAAGGTTCCGGTCATTCCTCACCAATTCTTGGAGTTACTGATGAGCTCTGAGGTTCTGACCCGTGGGAAATGAAGAACGAGAAAGAATTTGGCCTCTAAAAATTCTCAATAGCTGATCAGCCCTGATCAATACATCCGATTGGGTACACAGCTTCATGTTTCACGAAGAAAAAGACGGAAAAGCAAAACCCTTACGTTACGCAGTTATAAAACTTGAATAGTAGATACTATAGCTTCGCTATATATCTTCACAATATCAATAAAATTCTCAAAATTATACAAATTGCAGGGTTGTCAACCATTTCTTCTTCTAATTTCCCCAGTGTAGTTTAAGATTTTTCATACTCTCACTTCTCGCCTCTTTATTTTTTGTTCGGGCTGATTTGTCTGTCATTTTCGTTGCTGCTCCTCGTCCGTAACCCTCGCCACAAAGCGGAACGAATAATTGATTGCGGAGAAGAGAATAAAGGATTGAAGGTTCAGAATCGACGTGGAAGGACCCTGGGACTTGGGAGATCACCGCAGTCTTCATTCTGTGGGACTTTAGCTCGACTTCCGGGTGCGGAGGATCCGTGGCTCCGTAGCAGGTGTGCGATCCGTGTGACCACAGTTCTCTTTCTCTCGGAAACCTAACTTCCGACACGCTAGTCACGAGAGAAGGTACAAGTGCAAGTGTAGGTGTAACGTATCTGCAGGCATACATACAAGCTTGGCGCACTTCGAGAGACGTAAGGGAAAGAGAAGAGAATGAAACAAACGAACGACGCTATTCAGAGCTTTAGGGCTTTAAACGACCGCACTTCATCAGGATTTAGCGGGATCGATATGTCTGAGAACCTGGAGATTCTATGTATCTGCACGATGCTTGAAACTTACAATGACGAAAGAAAAAAAAATGACAGAAGTTGCAAGACTTGATGAAAAAATTGAAACTTTGAAAAGAAGCATGATTTTTCCTTGTGGCTTGCTGATTTTGTGTTTCACAATCGAAACAAACTTTCATTCTCTCAGTCTTTTTCTTTGAGTGTGAGAATTCGAAAGGTTTTTTTGTATTCTTTGTCATAACATTTTTGAATTTTTTACATTTCAAATTTAAAAGACTTCTCTTTTTTATTCAGACTTTCAAGTTCCAGAATAGAATTGTTCATTTTTGTATTCATTTCGTTCAAGAGATAAAAAATTGTTACGAAATTGTTGAAAAACGCTCATAATTTGAAATCATTCAAATTATTCCTGAAAAAAATTTCATGTCATCATAATAAAATCTCACATTATTACGTGAGTTGAATAATAAACAACAATGAGAACTGTACGTGAACCCACATTCAGTACTTATATAGTACATCATCTTCCCTGTGAAAAATAACAATGGGTTATGCAGCCGCCCCTGGAGTCTGGATGCAAAAAATAGAAATATCTAGACGTCCAGAAAAGATGTACATAGATGCTAGTGGCAATCTGTCTGAATCTATCTTAGCGAGTCGCAGAAACTGTTACTCAAATCTTGAATACTCCATGTCTACCTCTTTCCTAGAGGGCGAGCACAGCCACATACTTTCCACGGAAGTCGGAGTTTTTATCTCTCATAATTACCTCATACTAAGCTGAGCCGCAACGAGGAATTCCAACACTTGTACGTGTACGAGATTTATCTATGTATGTACCTAATTTGCCAGCTCGGAGAAGTCGTACATAGGCTCAGAGCCACCGAGAACAAAGGTGTCTTTGTGAATTTACTTTACAAGCGTTACTTACGAGGTACGCACGCATTTTGCATACTCCCGGTAAATAGATTGAGCAACCACTCTCAAACGGCCGCAGTTTATATTCAACCCATGAAATCAATAACTCAGTTTTCCATCACTCTCGACTTTCTTCATGTTACTGTAATGATGCAGACGGCAGTGAGACGAATCAGACGATACCCCACAAGGCAGTGTTCTTACGACATTTTGTTGTGACCCACAGCGCCACCCTCGGCTAGTCGCGAGCGAATCGCTCCTCCCTGCGTGCGAAATCATCCAACCTGACGATTCTTGAGTCTGAATGATAGCTTGTGGGGTGTCGTTGGATTCGTCTGAACCGAGGGGTTATTATGATTCACACCTCTTTGTGAATCTTGTGAAATGTTGCGAAGCTTTTGGAATTCTTGAAATATTCCAAGGTATCTGATGAACTAAACGAGTTTTATGGAAAGAAATGCGCTCATTAACGGTAATTTTGAACTCTAGCCGCTTGAAGATTTATATGGCAACATAAAAATAATATAACAGTCATGATCCTCAGAATTTAGCGAAACGTCGTTCCAAGGAAATTACGATAGCGGCTCTTCTCCCGCGCAATGTGAATATAAAATATGTGCAACGAAAAAATATCCATGTAAGTTTCGACTGTTAGAAATATCGTTATTTATTTTTCGTTCTCTGTGGTTCCTGAACCCTTTTTTCCCGCTTTTTCCTATTTCAGAAAATATTACGAGTTCCGGCACACGCTGCCACCGGCCACGTGGGTTTTTTCTCGTATAAGCTCTACAGGCTAAAGATATTCACCAGCATCTACTGCACCGCACCGGCTCCTTCTCTCGATTTAATGCTTCCGGCTACACCTACGGAACAGCGTATACGTGCATACGAACACATATCACGTTGTTGTGGAGAAAAATCAACACGATCATCGCCACTTCGAAATACTTTTAAACACTATTTTTATTTCATTTTATTTGGTGAGCCACCAACTAGTACCGGAAACACCAAAAGAAAAATATAATTGAGGAAGAAAAAACTGATACTGATAAATGAATATCATTTTCTCTTTTCACTTCGGCTGTCAGGATGATAATTGTTAATAGTGTAAAAAAATGGCCGAATGTAAAAAACCCTGAATAAAAAAAAGTAACATCCTAAATTTAGACACCCAAATCCTTCGAATCAAATTTCTAACGATCGGAAGCTAGACCAATCCGAAGCCCTAGGAACTAGACGCGGTCACATCCGGTAATGTAGATGAGGGTGTCACGTTGGAATAGGAAATATCAAAGCACCACTAGGTCAAAGTACTTTTCAGAGAGAATGGATGAAAGTATTAACGCAAAATTTATTTAATTTCGAGTGTAGCAATAGAGTCTGGAGAGTGTCTGACTGTTTGAAAGAGTGGAAAAAGAATAAGAAAAAATCCCGTGTGCCAGGTTCTCATCCGGAAACAATGGATCTTCGACATAAAGGCTTTGAAGTCAGAGGCAAAGGCTAAGAAAAAGGCCGAGAAAAAGGAGTATAAAGAATATGGTGGACGGTGTGTGTATATTCTTGTTAGTTGTTATACAGAAGCTTTCCCTTCCCACAGTATAAAATATACGCCATAATACAAACAAGTGAACATCGTGATCTCGGCCATCTTTATATATACAGTGTATCAAATATTTGCCTGTTTGTGGGAATCACACACGATACAAGGTGGCCCGAAAAGAAATTACCATTTTACTCATGTCTGTAAAATCGTTGGAATAATTTTTGTACACTTTTTTTCAGACACTGTGTACAAAAATACAATACACGATATCCCGGTGGGATTTCCGCGTGACCCTAATTCGTTAATTTCGTGATTGAGGAAGGCCGAGTGAGTCCGTGAAGGATGTTCAATCCACTGATTAGATGCTATCGTGTGTCTGTCAGCCTGTGGATTGTAATCCCAGAAGACAACACAGCGTACAAAAAAGATATATGGGAATTCTTTCAAGGTCTGAATTACTGACGAAGTAGGTTCTGCAGGAATGTGAAATGGAATACAATAAGTAAAAACTAGTGGAGATTCGAAGCTAGTTTCGTAGGAATTATGGTATAGCGTAGCATCAACCTTCTTGATCCGTCCCAACGCCGTATCCAACAATACCTCAACGCCAGTCAAGCGCGACTTGCATCCGATTTGACCGAAAAACAACAAGTCAGATACCTCAAAGTGTTGAGTTGATCTCGATACAGAATGTGAAGGTGAGTTTCGAAGAAGGTTTTCTCAATAACTTGGTTAGCAATAGAATAATGGAATAGTTTGTTAACGAAATGGAGAAGAAATAGAACAACGAAGGTCGACAAGATTTTGTGAAATGAAATGTTCAGAAACTTGTTCAACCACAAAAAAAGGAGAGTAGTAAAATTTATAAACACAATATTGTTTGTCACAAAAGCGATGCTGCTGAAATTTTGAAAAAATAGATCATATCGCTTTTCAAGGGGTGAAAATAATGTCAAATCAAGGAAGTTTAAGTAATCCCTTAAATTGCAGCAATGTGTGTGTCTTAGAAAAGGAATTTGACGTCTCGAGTGCTTATTTTGACAAATTCTTCAGATTCTGAAACAGCTTGTCATCGATTTTCTTCAAAAAGGATTGTATAATTATTGTGAATGGAAATGGTGAGAAAACAAGCTAAATTCGCACAAAAAAAGAATCGTATTGAGTGAATCAATTAATGTAAAAGTGAACAGAAAGCACTTGCGTAAATTTCTCTGTAACAGTTTTACCAAAAATTCCACCTCTGCATTTCTCCATTCGCGTGGGTACGCGCTTAAATATTTTAAAGACCTAAAGATTGTGTCGGTTGATAGATCGATGAAAGGTTTCCGATTTTTTACTCATTCTCAAATGGATGGCTTCGCCATTGCGGTTGCGTTTATCGTAAGCGAAGGATCGATACGCCACAGTGGGCGATGAACGTGGGTATAAAACATGACGAAGAAGGCGTCGAAGGTATACTTGAGAAACGCGACAAAAGGGAAACGGCGAGAAAGTTGTATAACTACACCTTCGTACTGTATTATAAGTCATAAGTTATAACTGCTCACTGTGTTGTGGGTATCCGATATACTCAGGATCTATTATATCAGCTCCACACAGATCAAATTGGCTAAACGAACAAAGATTATGCCTGAATATTTACTTTTTTCGAATTGATTTCCTCTCACTATCTAGAAAGTTATCATTACTCATTCAGCTAAGCTTTCGTTACAATATTAACTTCTCTACCCCTGTATTGATTTTGTATTACTTGTGACTCGCCAATCTCCCCTTAGTCACTGTGGGGCGGCGTAGTTTTACTTGCGAGAGTGGCTCGAGCGCGCGAGCGCCAGGAACACCGCTAGCGGCAATTGTCGAACTTCTTACTCGTTATACCGGTTATGCTTACAATTTGACACTTTGGAGGAGTTCAGCAGACTCGATCCAATTAAGAATTCATACTTCTGTTTTTTTTTTGTGTTGGAATGTCTGTTAAAGCTATTTAACCGTATATCTGTGATATAAATTGAAAGAGTGAACATAAATAACGACGTTCGAAAATCGTTCTACGTCGCCATAACCGATTCCGAGTTAATGATCAGATAATGTGATTCGAGAAATCATCCCTTCCACACCAGTCTTTGGGCCACGCGCCTGTGCCTCCACCTTGACGAAATCGAACGGACAGAACGATACATAAACTCTCCATGTGTGAATTTGTATTTTTCTTTGTATTAGTGTAATTTAGGTGTAGGAATGCACGCGGACGGACTCATACACACGTTACAGCACACCGGCTGCTGCCTTTGGGGCACCGGAAGTTCGGACCGGTTCTCCGCTCTGCCCGTTCACTAGACCCGCTACCTTGCCAAGAATTTCGGAGGAAGCTGCAGGGGCCCATGATTTCGGGGTCACGACCGCCACGTCTGGGCAAAGCCTGACTCAAGTATGTGTGCACGTGTGGGTGTTTTTTAATTTGAATATTTTACAGAAAAATGGAAAAGGAAATCAATACCTACCGAGAATTATGAAAGAAACTGTGTCGTGTTAGGCAGTAATTTCAGTGCAGCGTAAAAACTATCATGAATTCACACAAGCTTATCGAATAATTTTCAATTTGCGTTGCGGAGAAAAATTTTGCTGATGATATTGTTGAGAACTTTTGAAGGACAGAATTCGACGGAAAATACAAGATAGCAGGAAGAACAAAGTGATGCGGTCAAATTGGAGAATTATTAAACAACAAGATTTTGAATAAAAGAATGAAAAAAAAAGTGAATGAAGTATTTTTCAGATTCAATCATCTTTCAGAGAAAATATTGAAGGAGAATAACAGAGATAAACTAATTAACAAAAATTCATAGTGAAATTGAATGACTGTAAAAATGAATTTTTCAAATGAATTAATTTTCTCAGGACTGTATGGGATAAATTTTGTTCTTCTGTGGAATATGAGAAACTAAAATTTTGTGAAATTTTAAATCTGATGGGAAAAAATATAAGATTGAGCAACTAGCTGTGCGTGTGGCATCAAATTCATCCCTATATCATTGTGTACAAACTGGGTCACAGTACCTAACCCAGGTAATAAGATAAACCATCGAAACAGTGGAGGCATTAGTGTAGCACGTGTTTCCAAAACCACTGACAGAAATTGCCCTGCAGCGGAAAGGCTGTAAAACCGCACGAAAATGTAAAAACAAAAAAGGTTTAGAGGCAAGCCCTACTCCACCGCTCCCTTTTTCTTCACTCTACAGATATTTTAGTGATAAATTACCTCCGTTTGGGTCGACTACAAAAACAGTCTTACTTTACCCGTAGGTGAAAGATTTTTCATTTGTACTTTTTCTTCATTATTTTTGGTTTTCAATGGTCGACTTTTCATCCTTCTATTTCCGGGTTCTTGTGCCTTATTTTTGATTACACTGTCTTGATCGATATTAGACACCGGAATAAAATTTGCAAACCATTTTTCACGACATGCTTGAACTTTTTTTCAACGACTTACCGGCAGTACCTGGCCATTTTTTGATACTCTCTTAACGGCTGGTAATTTCTTCTCTTAGTTGTCACGAAAGTGAATCCACGACTTCCGCTCGGTCTGACCTGCGAATAAAATATTCAGCATCGGAACACCTGATGAAAGTATCGATCAATTGGGACTCGACAAAGCATCCCAACGAAAGAAGGAACCAGATTTTGAATTCGTACTGCGAATCTGAATTCAGCATCAATGCACGCAGGAGAATAAAAAATTCATAATAATATTGACAAAAAAAAAAAAATGTCGAATAGAAAAACTGGATCTTTAAGAATAGAAATTCAGAGCACATGCATAGACCTTTGATATCTGATCTACGGTGTCAAGTACACGTGTTTCACGGTTGCCTTAGTGTATTTAGGTGCGTATGATATGTATATTGTAGGTATGTGTACTTTGGAGTGCATTATGTCTGAGCCTTTCCGCGTTCCAAAATTAGTCGTATTTAATCCCACTGCACTACCTTCTTACGCTCATTTTAGTTACTTGAGACAAGAATAATGGGACTTCGAACGCGTTTAAGCTCATATAACGAGTTTCACTCGACTAGTCTCGACTCAAATCCACCGTATGTCTCTTCAAATGCAACAAAACTCGACGAAATGATATGAAATAGTTTATTACCGGCTTAATTCGGGGTGACTTAGTCGTAATTGAGTCAAAAAAGGCAGAGCAAGCTCATGCTTAATCATTAAGGCAGAGTCATTTGACTGCGAGAAGGGTGGAGACCCCTGGCGGAAGATACGCTGATGATGAAACCTTCGAAAATTCATAACTCTGGAACTACTGACCCTAGCAAAAAAATTCTAGAATACAATTCTGCTCTAGATTGTCGAAAGATTGTGTAAAAAAATAATAGAAATTTCCAAGTCAATTTTTGAGCCCGCAATGACTCTGTCAGTGTGTAATCCGTCGATTTCAGAATGAAAAATTCTTCAAAAAATCATAACTCCGAAACTGTAAATCGTAGCGAAAATCTTCAAAGAACAACTTCGCTTTAGAAGCATCTAAAGACTCGGGAAAAAAATATCAGGAGTGGTTCTGAACGATCGTTAGGCCGTAATCGGTAATGAAACGCGAGAAAGACTCATCAGAGACACTAATTGAAAAGAAGCGAGTAAAAGAAGAAGGAATAACCGATAGGACGACTGTGGATAGCAAGCGACAGCGAGTATGTGATGCTATTCTCGTACTTCCTGAGCTATGCTTGTTCGCTGCATAGACCATCGTTTCCTGTGCTCAAGCCGGTAGCTATATAGCACGTAATTGTAAGTAAGTACGTCTGTATTTGAGTATAAATACGTTGCGCACTGTGCCGTGTGTAAGTACACACGGATCGAGGCTCGTTTAAAAAGAATCAGGAATTCATAGCGGAGAAGACGAACGCAGGGCCTTCTCCTACGTTTGTTCAAGCGCCGGGGAGTCCCCTGGGACTTTCGGGCTTCGGGAAAGATCCGAATGTCGTCGACACGTCGATCTTGCCGCTTCTGTCCGTCGATCAAACGATAAACTATGAAACTACCAACGCTTAACACGGTTCGTACCATCGGAGATGGATTTACGAGCCGAGGAGAGGAGAGAACGACTCCGAGAACACCACAGGCGTTGGTCAGTTTAGACTTCCGGTGCTTGTTTAAACCCACGTTAAACAAACCGCGAACCGCGAAGACCGGATTTTCGTTACAAAAAATAGTCGATGCTATTTGTTACTGCAATTCTGTTTTTTTCATTTTTTTCATTTCATTTCCGTTTCTGCCGGATTTTTTTACAAAGTTTTGAGATCTACATAGATTTTTATTTTCGTTCGAAATGATACGATTTTTAGAACTATTTTTAACCAATCCTCAAAATACAATTAAAAAAACAGGAAGTTTCTCGATTTTTGAGAGCTTGACAATTTCGTAGATAGTTTGAGAATTTTTTTGAATCGACGGTTTCGTTTTCTTTGTAAAAAAAAAAAAAAAAAAAACTCCATTCTGTAATAAGAAACGATCATTTTTTCATGTTTGTGAAATTTTCAAATCTTCTAACATCTTTGCCTACTTTTTGAATACTTTTCAAAAGCTTTTAAATATCAATATTAAAATTCTAGATGAGAAACATCGTTTTTAAACCTGTTAAAATTTGTCCTCCTTGTCACTGATAAACAAAATTTGTTCAAACCATCGACGTTTCTATTGGAAGCAAAAAACTGAATTCTTACATAATTCCCGATTATTGCCTCATAAAAATGAAGTTAATTTTTTTTTCAAATTTATAGAATCCTGTGTTTTCCCATAAAAACTGTAAAATTGTGAATTCTCCCTTATAAATTGCGAAACAACACACAATTCTGATGTAAAATTGTATACTTCTATACGTGTATCCACAAAACAGTGAAAAAGACACAATTTCTATCAGCCACCGGAAGTGGCACCTGTATGCAACTATAATCCGTACCATAACCAATAGTAAACATGACTAGATAATGACGAAATAGAAAAGTTGGGCTAGATTCAGGGCCGATGCATCCTACGCGTGAAGGGAAACTGTTGACTGCCTTTGATCGTTTTATCTGTCTTGATAGGCGGCTGTTTACTCCGCATCCCACGTAGGAATGTACCTATAAAGCACCTTTTATCCTGGATCTGAGCCCAGCGTTGATCGTGGGCGCGAATTATCGATGGACCGGAGAACCGGACCGGGCCGCAAAAACCTTACTTGTGACCGGATAAGGGAATATGAATTTTCCGAAAGTGTCTTTTAGTGGGTAAGTTCACCTTCGACCGAATATTACCAAACTACTATATTTCTTTTTTTTTCGAATAAACACAAACCTACGCCCTACAGTCGGATTGAGTCCCCTCAAACTGGACGCTAATTAATTGGGATTGGTGTGGAAATTCAAACCCACGACATTCCGAATGTCATAGTTCCTTTTTTTTCATATATTTCGCGGAGTGAAATTACGATATGAGATAACCGCAAGGAACTTCCAATAAATCGGGATACGCGAAGAGATACTTTTTCGTATTGTTTATTCGAAACTTACAATTCCATTATTGGCACGCAAAATCGAGACACCTGGTTTCGACGTTCTCTATCTTAGTGATGAAAATGGTACAACATTCGTACTTACTTAGGTACTTAGAGCGACGAAGCCCCCCTTGGATCGAAAAAATGCGCCATTCTTTGATTTTTCTGACCAAGCTCAAGGAAACCATAAAGCTTTAGATTTATCAAACGGAATTCATCGAGGCACATACATTCATAGAAATAAATTCTTGATGTAGGTAATTCTTATGACAGTTCAAGTTAGAGAAGAATTATTTTATCAACGATGTTATCTCCGCACTGCGGTGATTATAATAAAGACAGAATTATAACAGAGCGATTCTGGGAATCAGATGTTTGCCTCGATCATCAAAAGACCGTCTGTCTATCTTCACTCACGCGTTTATCAACTATAACCGTAATTATTAGATAGCGAAGGTACAGACAAAGTCCAAGATTCGAAATAATTTGTTTCATCTTTCAACCAGGAAGGATTTCATTGGCACAGAAAGGGTAAAAATTAAATAAACTTTCCGTTATCAGATGAATTTCGTCAATTGTTTAAATAAAAGATGTCGCCGACCATTTTTAGATCTGATATCAAAATTTCAATTTCTTCCTAGAACAAAATAGATTCTCTCTACTAGTATCTTGCCGACTTTTTCCGGTCATCAAAAATGTTCATGTGTCTCTTTTTCTATTGTGATCCACAATTAATCAGCAATCACTTTAAAAAACGAAACAGTTTTGTATCTACAAGAGACAATCCGACTATCGCATCGTGTGGTGAACTGGAATCCAAAGGAGCTGTCTAAGATTTGAAGCACTGAGAGCAAAAATCGAAAAAAAAATTAAAAATCAGAAGATTTATTTTCTGCTCCTTTTTTCTATCTGTCATCTCTGAAACCAACTGATCCAGTACGTATTATGTACTTCGTGACTATACGTATGAAGATTCATTTTTAAACCACGAGTGCAACGCGGTGGGTGGGGTGCACACAAAATACGTACTTCAGGGTACCCTCCATAGAACTTAAAACTCCTTAACGATTCTTGTTAAAACAAACATTGCGGTAGTATTATTCCGGCTATTCTTAACCCGTGTAAATCAATAGCGAACGTAAACTGGAGTCGGCCTGTTATTCGAGACCGTTATAGGTATCAGAAGCCCGATTAATTTACTCCAATTTGAACAAACTGAAGAAGACCGAATGTCGCCTAATAGTCGACGTATGCAACACTTTTTCACCCCTCAATGTCGTCCAAGTCCAAATTCGTAACGAATCTTTCACTGCAGGGTCATTACTTTTTCATTTTAATTTTTTAACTTTTTAACTGTCCCTTTTTAAAAAATTGATATCCAGACCAAGCTTGTTCCTTTAATTCCTGTAGAATTTCAATTAAATTTGTTTTAGTATCTTCCTTTACTTATTTTTTCGCGTGTCGTTCAAATATTCCACGAAAATTCGGAAATTGAAAAAATGAAAAAAAAAAATGGCTGATGAACTTTCGATCACATCGTTGACCAGACGATGAAGAAAGAAACTTGTCAAAGACATCAAATCAAACTTTGGTCTAAATATTGAAAAAAAATAGTTGAAAATTCAAAAAATTGAAATAATGAATCTAGAAATCTAGAAATCTACTCAATCTAGAAATATACGTACCATATTGGAATGATTGTGATGTCCCAGATGCACTTTCCCCGCACTTACGCCAACTCTCCGATGATCCATCACAATATCGTTTTATACTGCCCAATTATGAACTGGCTAGACAAAATACTTGTCAATTGATCTCCAAACTGAAGACAAAACTCAAAGAGAACGTTTTTTTTTTCAAAAATAGGATGAGAATCAAGATTTTTCGAAGCAAGTGAAGGTAAAGAAGATCGTCATACATGAGAAAGAAAGAAATTCCACGTTTCTACAAGATTCAGAACAATGAGATCGACATTCATCAGATGAAGATTGAGAAATGAACAAGAGAAAAAGGAGGCATTACGTGTTTACATTGATGGTGTAGTGAAAAAAAAAGTCAGGAGGTTGAGACGGTAAAAAATGAATGTACAAAGATTAAAACTTTTTTTTTATATTTCACCATACTTTGATATAAGAATATTTCCTCAAATGACTTCTCTCACGTTTGAACCCGCGCAGGATGATAAAAAACCCTCTAAGAACACTTTGACTTGATGGATTGAGCTTAGGTTCTATTCAGAGGTCGCTTGAGAGCAGAGAGAAGTTCATTAGAATGTGAATAAATATTATTCGTAATTAATTATTCTTCCCCAACGTCAGATCCCAGATGCATACATATGTTACACTGACGTTTTTACAAAGGTGATGGAACACGAAATTATAATCCCGAATATATTTTCGTTCGGTTCATAAATGGACGTCGAGTTCGTATCGCATATCACAGCTGCAAAAGCAATGTACATATAGCAGCAACTGAAGCCATGAAATTTGAATGAATAATGGACAGAAGAACGAAAAAATTCGGCACTGAAATCTTGATTATCCTAATAATTCGGAAACGGGTCTAGTTCCGATAATCAATGCAGTTTTTTTCTGAAGGAATGATAAACGCGAAACATACATTCAAATGTGCCCGTTGCAATGATTGTACCAACTGAAAAAAGCGTTCAAGCATGACTCGATCCATATATGTTCGGATAAATGAAGTCATGGTTCAGTTGATTGAGGTTCGGCACAGTAATAATCTACAAGAACTCGAATTCATCCTCATCAATGTACACAAAATATTTTCTGTAGGAAAACAATATCAAATATCGGTTCATAATCAGCGACCTCTGAACATTTCTCTATTTTGTTTCGTTTTTTCACTAATTTCATCCTTAGTCAACACCAGGGTCAATCAATGAATGCGGTCAGGACCACAAGAGAACTTGAGAACTTTATTGCAATACCTTATCGATTAAAAGAGGTTGATATCTTCGTCATCCACAGACCGAGAATTGACTTTCAAGATGAGCTTATGCTAGATCGATACCATGTAATGAACGTCTAGAACTGTAGGGGTGTGAATCTGCTTCCGATTATCATACATTTCGCGTAATACGAGGGAGTAAAAAGCAACGGCACACGCACCACGCGACACGCAATCCGAGACACGCAATAGACGTAGCACGTAACACGCAACGGTGCACTTCTAGTGGGGTATATATTCTCTCTGAAGCACTAGCTGAGGGTTTTGGTAGAGCCTGGTGGACTTCGAGACAGTCGCAGTTGGCGGGTGTCTTCAGTCTTCTTCTTTTCTGGTACCTAAGATGCTACTGGTTCGGTTTTAGGTCGGTTTAACACTTACCGATGCACTTCCCTGACGCATCATTCACCCACATGTTACATACACACGTTCGGAACCAGAGTCCACTTAACTACACGAAGAAAAACCACGTGACGATGTTCTTCCGTGCGACTCATGACGAGAGAAGAAAAAGGAAATCCAAAGCAAAGTCGAACTTCGGGAAAGCGCGCGCTTTGATACGTGGATAAAAATGCTTCTCCTATATCGAGAGGGGACCTGAGGCTGCCAGCTGGTCCGGTTCTTACATGCGATCAGAAGTATTATTGATAGAAAAGTACCAGTTTTTAATCAGAATTAATTGGTAACATGGTGGCCACTGGTCAGGGAAGAACAGGAAGTCAGGTGAAGTCAGGTAATTCGAAGAATAGTCAGGACAGAGTCATGGAATTTTATGGCGATACAAAAAAAGACAGAATAAAAGAAGTATAAATTATAATCGAAAAAGTATTCTCAAAAATCATTCTTTTTTCACCATTGATTCAGAGAATTATTTATTAACCGACTTCAAAAAAGGAGGAGGTTCTCAATTCGGTTGTATTTTTTTTTTTTTTTTGTATGTTTGTTACCTCAGAACTCCGTTATTTATAAACCGATTTGGAAAATTCTTCTTCTATTCGAAAGGGTATACTTTCAGATTGGTCCCATATAAATTTCATCAAAATCGGTTGAGTAGTTTGGTTTTGAAGTCGGTTTTTTTGTCCTTCGTGACGCTTGTCCTATTATTACATACTTGAATAACCACTAATTCGTTCGAATTTTAGTCAAGGAAAAAGCATAATTCGGTCAGAAGTCAGGGAAAAGTCAGGGACTCATATATTCCTTATAGTGGCCACCATAGGCGTAATGGAGTGTGAGAAAATGATTGAGTTTAGAGTAAAATGCAATGTCACCTCCAATCTTGGGGTTAAAAGGATGTTGACTAGAGTTACTTTCTTCTAAATTAGGAAAAAAAAGGCATCGAAGGGTTTCATTGCTCCTCTTGTCAATCTAAAATTGAATAAATATGATTGAAAATTGAACTTTTGTAAGGAAAACTGATTAGAGACGCAGCTTCTGATACTTGCTACAGCTAGTTTAGTGTTTTGGAGTGAAATTCCAATGATTATCTCAAGTCTTTATTTCAACGAAATACGCGTCTTTTAACTGGATGAAAAAATAATGGTTATGCTTCACAAATGGAAAAGCCTCTGGCGCCTGTCGTACGTCTACCCGCATTACAGACGCGTCAATCATTGCTAATATTGCCTGAGGTTAGGCGGTGCAATCAATATTTCAATTAATTAATTCATTTATCTCGATATTCAGCTGAAAAAAAAAACCTATAAAAACAAAAAAAACTATTACGATGAGATCTTTTTAGAGATTCATGATCAAGGATTGGCCTTCTTATTTGTTCAACATTTTATTTTGTATGAATACAAGTACGAAAGAAAATAAGAACTTTAAAATCATGATTCTTACAAAATGAAAAAATAACTAATCAAATTGAACAGCTGTACCTATTCATTTTGTTACAACATAGGTAAAAAATCGAGGTAGAAAAAGGTGTTATAAAAACTAAATATCACAAAACTATTCAATACATGACAAGTCTGTAATAGCGACTCGGAAAATTAGTGGTGACCTCTGGTTTCGGTGGACTCACAGTTTTCGGTACGAACTGAAATTTCTCTTCATCCAGTCCCTCGCGGATAGAACGTTGCCTCGGTGTCACGTCGATCAATTTGCGATGTGCTTCATTATCAGCTAGTTTCTTTGATTCCGACTCTGAACCAAATTCCGCTACGGTTATAGGAAACGAATGATTTTTGTTGGAACTCTCTCCTTCGGGGATAGCTTTTTCCGCTTTTTGATGGTCCTTGGCGTCTGACTCTGAGGCTTTTTTCGTCTTCTTCGCAACACGGGCCAATCCGAAATCATTCAACGACGCTTTCTTCTTTATTTGTACTCTTGAGGTTACTTTTCGAAGTACCGAACGTTGACTATAATTATAATACTCCTCGATCGCGTGATTCGAATAGTCGATTCCACTATTGGCCTAGATCGATTAGTTCGGTTGGTTATTCATTCTCAACGACATTTAGTCCGACGTCATTATTCTTTGCAGGACACGATATCACTCACAAATATAACATCTTTATTGTGGACATACACGAGAAGGCAAGAGAAAGAGATGAAGAAAGTACATAGTGCGCAGAGAGAAGGGAACATACTACATAAACTACTCCCTAGGGCACTGTCACTCTCGGCACTGTTATCTCTGCGGCACTGTGATCAGCTGTCTTACCAGCCAAATTGGAGTATCGACAGTGATAAGGTGTCCTGTATCAATCCTAGTCACTTACACCTCACATTACTTACACGGAGTCACCCTGACCCCAGGTGACTTTGAAACGTTGTCACGTTGTCACATGGGCCCGAATTGGATATTTGATATAAAATTAAATTCGAGCCTCGTTAAAAATTCGCAAAGCGAAGAACTCAAAAAGCGACTTGTTTTACTGAAAAAATCATAACTTCGGCAATTTTTTATATTTTTGGCTAAAAATTTAGCTAGGCATTCTTGAGATACCGCACTTTAAGAAAAAAAAATACTACAGTTCATGACCTTCCAAAAAGTATAATTATTTTGAAGATCGTCAAAGCCAGACTAAACAATGCGAAGACTGAAGAAGTCATGTCAGTGTTACAACAGTGGCGCGTGATCACGGTGCCAACTTGTCACAGTGTCCTAGGGATGAGAGAAGCGGAACCTACCTTTTTTATTTTCGAGGATAGCTTGCGTTCCGTTGGGAAACTCTTGATCTTGATAACTTCTGTTTCCAAGTCGACATCTTCGATCAGATCTTCGAAAAGCTGTTTATGACAAAAACATCAATGCGATGATAAAATGATTAACATAATCTGTCTCATAAAACATCCTTTGACGCATGTGTATTTAATTCCTAATCCGATGGGCATGAAACTTTGCAGTCACTCTGCAATTGGGCTGTACCAGCATTATGTCATTATTGAATTCGAATTTCTGTCCCGGTTTGGACTAGTTTTGTAATTCATACAATTTGAGAATTGTATGGGTTCCATATCGTGAAGCGTTATAGATATGGAGGTTCAACTGAGAAGCCATTACAGTGATAATATTAATAATTTCAAATGGGTTGGAAGTGATTTTGAAGCAATAGTTATAATTCCTGCAAGTGAATACAGCCATTCTAGTACATTGTACGAATCATACTCACGTCGATGTTTTTGGGAGGACGTCTAACATTCCGAAGGTTCAACATCCGATCTTTCATGCTCTGACTCAATCCATTCAGTGGTACACAAACTACGGATTTCAGCCTCGGTCTTTTGAGCTCTATGTCAATTGTCATCGATTCTTCAACTTCGTTGAATTTCTCTTGCGATTCTTTGCCATCGGTCGGAGCCATGTTGCCATATAATGTCAATTGTACTTTGTATGCAGAGAAAATGAAAATCGAAGGTCACGTATGATTATGTATCTGAAATGAAAAAGAAACGAAATCAAATTAGCTGATTAGATTAAACTGAATTTTTTTTAAAGAAATAAAAAAACAGTAACAAAGTGGATCATAGGATTAAAAGGATGACCCTAATGGAGATTAGGATCCCAGAGTCAACACAACAAGCCGGTAATAGATGACTCCAAGTATTATTCTGACGTAAGACTAGAAATACAGAAGTCAGTTCCTCATGATATCGGTCTTTATTTATTTTCGTTGTTACTAGTGCTCGTGACCTTTCATTCTGTTTTGAGTCGCGTAGAATATGTAGCCTTGTACTCTGTAGCTCTGACGCCACAGTAACTCCATCAAAGTTTAGAAAAATATACCAATTGCATTTTCTTACAATTCTATTTTCAATCAATTCTTGTTTGTGTCAATAGTTTCATCGCAAACGAAGTCCTCTTCCTGAGTTATTGATGAGAGTAAGTATAGAGTAAGTCGAGTTTGGTTTGATTAAAAGCGAGTGAAAGTGAGGTTAGAACGTTAGAACGGCGTTCTCCGCTAGGGGCAGCACTTTATGGCTTTATTTCGCTGTTGACGGAGTTTTTTTCCCTGTTTTATTTCCCTGGTGAAAATATTGTGACTTTAATTTCGTTTCAGACGGTCGAAAACATCAATTTTTGATGCATGTGTTGTAGAAATAAATAAATACCTAACAATATATGGAACAAAGAACTGCTCAATATCACCTTACCGATCTTCCGATCATGTGATCGATCACACTTGAAACTTTTGAGAAGGATAGAAAATGGAATAAATAAATAGACGACTACACAATAAAAATCCTAGCGAACCACGTGGCGGTAGAATCCTTAGCCCATCATGGTGCAACCGGATAACTGCCTAGAAGTTCGAACTGCGCTCTCTGGTAAAACATTGCGCGCTCTTGCGGTAAGAATCAGAACTGGCGCGTCAACGCACTGACCGACAGCGAGAGACACTGTGTGCCGTGTCGTGGTCGTATTCGTTGGAACGATTAAAACTCGAGAGCCAGACGAGTGCATCAACACGTTCATTTCAGAAACACAGAAGAAACTTGAATATCCCGTAATCAGGAAGTAAGAGGGAAGGAAACCGATTCCCATGCTACAGAACCTGCGATGATATTTACGGCTCTTTAGTAGTACAATATTCTACCACCCGCAGTGCTGGTGATGCACGCCGGATCCCACGGACCTACCGGGTTCTCAACCTGTCACGTGATCTTGGCATACGACCAATCAAAACGTAAACAAACCCCCACCATGGCACTAACGGACCCGGCGTGCATCACCAGCACTGCGAGTGGCAGAATACCGTACTACTAAAGAGCCGTAAATATCAACGCAGGTTTTGGCGAGCGACCAGGACGGGGATCGGTCTCCTTCCCTCTTACTTCCTGCCCGTAATAGAGGTCCTTTACATGTATACAACATGAATGACGAATATGATTTAGGCGTTTTTCAGTGGTTGTTTTCGGTACTCAAAGTAGCCGTTTCTGCGACGGTAGGACGGTGCGGGGGGTCTGTGAATGCGCATGCGCGTTTTTACAATATAGATCACTTTCAAGTCCTAGCAGTTAAAAGTGGTAATTATTGTACTCCGCGCGAGTTCTTGCAGTCAAATGTCAGATTTTTCGACAGTTCCACCTATATTTGTATAATTTCACAGCGATTTCATTGTCCAACTTCAACTGATTCAAACCAGGGCGTACAGCTGACTTTAGGAGTGAATAGCCCTTTGATTTAATTTATTTTTCCCAACCACGAAGAAGTAATCCAGATACATTTTTACCTTACCTGACCTTACCTTGTACCTGACACAAAGAAAAAAATCACTGTCACTACTATCTTTCAATATTCACAAATCGATTGATTGGAATATTTATCGGATAACGAAACAAACTTGTCCAACCACTATTTCTGTATCATCAATTATTATTAGAACATTATATATTGTTCGTTTTAAATCATGATAAGCAATTGAGCCGAAATTGGGTGATAGGTTTAGAAGCTAATAGTCGTGTTATCAAAATTCGATCCACATATGACGATTGATAATCGAAAAAGTGCAACAGAGATAGCGGCTAGAAGATAGCACCATTGGCCTCACGAGGGAGCGAGAGCAAACGACAGAGAACGCGTGTAACATCACCTCAATGATGTGTTCAAGTTTATTGTTAGTGGATATAAATCCTATGTACGGCTGGTCCTGATAAAACACTGGAGACCGTCTAATCTTCCAGCCATTTTGACAATCTTGTCTGTAAAATCGTAGTTAGGATGATCGAGAGTTGTAAAACAAATGACCAAATTTTGAATAACCCTCAAAAGTACCATCTGAATAGTGTTTTTGATCGTGATTTCATCCACTGTAACGCGTTATATATTTCAACGCTTCGCGCGTCCTTTCAAATCCCGAACAAAGAATAATAAACTGACCACACGGCGATTCGCGTTGTTTGATGGAATTAAGTCATCAATTAAAGACAAAAAGACACAAGTTTTTATATCTGTACATCGAACACGTCATGCGATAACAGTTTCATGTTATCTTTCACGATCAACACGATCGTAATCATCGGCACAGGGCACTAACGTGGATGGACATTTACCAAGCGGTACATAAAATGACAAGATCATAGTTACTTCATACCGTTATCATCAGCCAAAGCGTTCAGAAAGTGAAAAATTTGTCACTAAAACAAATCAGGGAATGCTCATCCCTGGTCCCACCGCGAGATGATCAGGCATCCCTACGGCGGGGCAGTTCCGGGCGTTGGGGGAACGGAACCTGATGATTATTCGGATAACGATAGCACTCCGTTACAAAATAGTGAGAGATGCACTGCAGAAGGGTGAGAAGATCTGATCGTCCACAAAGCAAGAGTGTGTAGTGTTCCAAGTTGTTCGATGCTTACTTCTCATTGTTGTTATCCAGTCGAAGGACTGCCTCGGAAACAAAAGGATGGAACGTCTTCCGAGATCCTCTTCCAAAAGCCGAGACAGGTTCGAATACCAATCAGAATTGCTTGCACCTATCGCTGAAGATCATCAAGGTGATCGTTTACCTCGTCACATTCGCCGTTGTTCTGGGATGCAGCGTGACAGCTGTAGGCACCATTCTTCTAATGACGTCGCAGCTCCAAGTGGACAGAACTATCCTATACTGCGACTCGAGATTAGGTGAGAATATCACGGTCCGGTATTTTGTGTCCCCCAAATTATCAACAGATACACGACGAGATAGCCGGGACCATTTTTGAATCTAGTATCAAGATTTGAATGATATTATACGAGAATATCCTGGTCTGAAGCACATACCGAGATCATAAGATTAGTCGATATTATCAATTTGACATCAGGAGATCGAAGCCAAACTTCGATCATGATCCGCATTCGTGGGAATTGTAATATTTCAAAGCCTTTACAGAACATTTCGTCTTCAGGGACAGAGAGGACCTTCATAGTCGCGTTGCCGGAAGCTCAAAGAATAGCGTGGACATGGTGTATAATATTCGCATTCGCGATTCCCCAGGTCGGCACCCTGTTACGAAGCCTCAGAATCTGTTTATTCAAAAGCTGGGAGAAGCCAACGCTCGATCACTTCCTGATAGTCGGTATAATGGAGACTTTTCACGTTATCGGACTTTCCATTATGTTTATGAGCATTTTGCCTGACCTGAACGTCATCCAAAGTATCATGCTGACTAGTTGCGTGTGTTTTGTACCCGGAGTTCTCGGTGAGTAGTTTGAAAACATTCGGAATCCGATGACAAACAAATTTGCGCTCGATTTCAGGACTGCTTTCTCGAAACCAGAGACGCGACGAATCGAGACGATTCATCCTCGTCCTGGTCGATCTGGCCGCCGTAGCCGCTCAGGCAACGGCTTTTGTCGTGTGGCCTATGCTCGAAAGCTCGCACCCAGCCTTGTGGGTTATGCCCGTCGCTCTTATTCTAATTTCATTCGGTTGGTGGGAAAACTACGTCTCCGTTCAAAGCTCATTGGGTTAGTAACCCAGGACAATGTCATCAGTTGATAATCTTCTGCAATGATCACGGACTTGTTTCTGTTCTAGTTCTGATAAGATCGCTGGCTCGAATCAAGAAGGAGCTGAAGATGACGAGATACTATGTTTACGCCTACGTGTCTGTCTGGAAGATCATAGTATTCGTCTTCAGCTCCATCGCGATTCTCTTCTTGAAGGGAAGCGACGTCACACATGTATTCACCATGTTCGGTACCGCGTTCAGCGACCACAATATTACAGTCAACGAAGTGCAGTCCGTCGTGGGAGGAGGGACTATACCCAACCTGTCCGACGTTCTTCCTGACGGGATGACGGTGATCAAGACCGCTCACTTTGCCGTTCCATTGTGGGTGTTGCTGATACAAGTTATGAGCGCCTACGTTGCCTATGTTTTTGGTACGTTGGGGGAATGGAGCAGCGAACGTTCCTCACGTTCGACATTTCACAACAGTGAATTTTACTTCATTCAGGAAAATTCGCCTGCAAGATGCTGATCCAAGGATTCAGCTTCGCTTTACCCGTGAATCTCACCATCCCTGTGACTATTTCGCTGTTGATCGCAGCCTGCGCTTCACGCGAAAAGAACCCATGCTACTTTCACGGCATCATCCCGGATTATCTGTTCTACTCGTCGCCTGACTTCTCCGCTCTAGGCCGATTCATCTTGAAAGAGTATACCTGGGTCTGGTTGCTCTGGTTCTTTTCACAGACCTGGGTCACCCTCCACATATGGACACCAAAGTGCAAGCGTCTCGCGTCTACCGATACGCTCTTCGTCGCACCGATGTACGACGGACTTCTCATTAATCAGTCTATGGGGCTGAACAGGAATCGCGATGATGAGCTGGAAGTAATCATAGAAGTGAGCTGAGTGACTATGTTCATGCTGATGAGCTTGAATACAATCATATGATATTTGCAGACCGCGTCGGACATCGAAGGAGATAAGAGTGATAGTGGAGACGACATTGTATACTATCGGACCGGTAACCCGCTCCGGCCGACACCCATTATTAAGAATAGCGATCTGGTAACGAAAATTTACGCTTGCGCCACCATGTGGCACGAAACGAAGGACGAGATGCTTGACTTCTTGAAGAGCATCCTACGACTAGACCTGGATCAGTGTGCGAGAAAAAACGCCCAAGACTTTTTGAAAATTGTAGATCCTGACTATTACGAGTTTGAGAGTAAGTATGATCTCGATGCAGAAGAAACATCTAGGTATACAGTACACTTCATACTGTTGACCTTATTCGCCACGTTCTTAGCTCACATATTTTTCGACGACGCATTTGAGATATCCGATCACGACGACAACGAGTCACAGGTCAATCCGTTCGTGAAACTTCTCGTCAACGTATTGGATGAAGCCGCTTCCGACATTCATCACACACGGATGCACGTCAGGGCACCGAAGAAGTACCCAACACCTTACGGAGGTCGTCTGGTCTGGACTCTGCCAGGGAATACAAAAATGATCGCCCATCTCAAGGACAAAAGTAAAATTCGTCATAGAAAACGTTGGAGCCAGGTGAGAGCGATGTGCCAATACATGGATTAGGACTATATTGACTAACATACAATCGTTTATCTTCACAGGTAATGTACATGTACTATCTTCTCGGCCACCGGATCATGGACTCACCGATCAGCATCCCGCGCAAAGAAGTGATCGCTGAGAACACGTATCTCCTTACTCTGGATGGTGACATCGACTTCCAGCCATCCGCCGTCAAACGTCTAGTTGACTTGATGAAGAAGAACGCCAATCTGGGTGCTGCGTGTGGACGCATTCACCCCGTTGGATCTGGTAAACTTTCCAATCATAAACTGCTTCCGATATCATTGATGGACTGAATCTCTGCCACTCCATCGCTCGTGTTACAGGTCCAATGGTATGGTACCAGATGTTCGAATACGCGATCGGCCATTGGCTCCAAAAAGCAACGGAACACATGATCGGTTGCGTACTGTGTAGCCCAGGATGTTTCTCACTATTCAGAGCAAAGGCTCTGATGGATGACAGCGTGATGAAGAAGTACACCGCGAGTTCCAACGAGGCGATACACTACGTGCAGTACGATCAGGGCGAGGACCGATGGCTCTGCACTCTTCTGTTGCAGAGAGGCTACAGGGTGAGTTTTGAGGAAGAGGAAAAGTAAGACCGGCAGGTGATTCTTCATTACAACAATCATCAGACGCATGACCCTCGGTAGGTCGAGTACTCTGCTGCCAGTGATGCATACACTCATGCTCCCGAAGGGTTCAACGAGTTTTACAACCAGCGTCGTCGCTGGGTACCCTCGACTATGGCAAATATCATGGATCTTCTCATGAACTATAAGCGTACCGTGAGGAATAACGACAACATATCGACGCCTTACATGTTTTATCAAGTCCTGCTCATGGGTTAGTGAAATAATGAATGAAATTATACAAACTACTTGTTTGCAATCCAAAAACGAAAGAAAATAATTTTTTCCTATCAGTTGGCACGATTCTTGGACCTGGAACAATTTTTCTCATGTTAGTGGGAGCGTTCGTCGCCGCTTTTCGAATCGGCATCGTGATAAGCTTCTATTACAACATTGTTCCAGTTTTGATATTTGTGGTCGTCTGCCTCACTTGTAAATCGGATGTACAAGTATGGGTTTGTCTTTTCTTTAGTCACATTTGCTGAATAGTAGAGTACAAGAATCTGACTTTTCGCAGCTTTTTGTAGCTTCAGCGATCAGCATCATATACGGGCTCGTAATGATGGCGGTTATAGTCGGTATTCTGTTACAAATGGCTGAGGATGGCTGGATGGCTCCCAGCTCTCTCTTTCTCTTCCTCGTAGTTGCTCAGATGGTGATAGCAGCATTCATGCATCCTCAAGAACTGAATTGTTTGCCATGTGGAATAATCTACTACGTCACAATACCTTCCATGTACCTATTACTGGTAGTGTACTCCATCACAAACCTTAACAATGTAACATGGGGAACGAGAGAAGTTCAAGGGAAGAAAACCTTGGCGGTAATTGCTGACCACATATTACTCTTTATACTCGTGGATAACTATTTGGTCATTCACTCAAAACAAATTCGTCCTTTGCATTAGGAACTTGAAGAAGACAAGACAGCCGTTGAGGAATCCAAAAACAAAGCCCACCCCAAGTCGTTGTTCAGCTTTCTTCAGAATGGCAGAGACAAGACAAATGACGACGATCATGGATCAATAGAATTCTCTCTGGCCGGACTGTGCAAATGCATGTTTTGCACACATGGAAAACCTTCGGATGAGAAACTGCAGCTCGTCGTCGTTGCGGATTGCTTGGAACAAGTGATGAAACGGTTGGATCAAATGGATAGGTAAAGACAATGACAATTATTCTTCAACGTTAACACGTACCGCCACTACTTTGCAATACTTGAGATATCAAAACTTTAACATCAGGCCGAAAGATCTGGACGGCCGTATTTTAGGGTGGAAAACCAATCCATTCACGTCTCGGTTTACCGACGAGCCGATGAATCCCATCGGCGAAACTCCAGTGAGCACCGAGCATCCAGATAGCGATACAGAAACCACGGGAAGCCAGAACACCGAGGCTAATCGCAAGCGGACTTTCCTGGTCAGCCCGTACTGGCTAGATGACGAAGGGCTAAAAAAGGGTGAAGTGGACTTTCTATCTGCCCGAGAGGAACAATTCTGGGAGGACATAATCGAGGAGTATCTCTTCCCAATCGACAAAGACAAAGCTGAGAAGGTAAAAATCTTCACGAGTTCCAAAAACGTGGCTCCATTTCAAAGTATTGACAATGTTCACACCAGGCACGTATTACTCGCGACCTGAAACGCCTTCGGGACACCAGTTCGTTTGCGTTCTTCATGCTGAACGCACTCTTTGTGCTCATCGTATTCCTGATGCAATTGAACCAAGACGTCATCTACATCGAATGGCCTTTTGGTATGAAGTACGAAATTTCATTCGACGAAACCAACCTGGAGGTAAACCTCACGTACTACTAATCAATACGTGTGCGTACTTATTTAAGTAGACTTGTGAATAGTTCTCGACTGTCTTTTTTCCATTCGGGTATGTCTTCACGTGTTCATGCCGAAGTGTTTTGTTAACCTTGTGACAGGTACACGTCACGCACGATTATCTCCGACTTGAGCCAATAGGTCTGCTGTTCGTTGTCTTCTTTGGTTTCATACTTCTGATCCAGTTTACAGCGATGCTGTTTCATCGTCTAGGTACATTCGCTCATATCGTGGCAAGTACAACTCTACAAGGTTCCTACTGCTGCAAAAAGGTGAGGGTGAGATAAAATCAACCAACGTCAACAAATATTTACCGCTTCACTTTTTGATTTCAACAGCCAGAAGACCTCTCCCAGGCAGCCTTGCAGAGCAAAGACGCTATTGAAATAGTTAAAGAATTTCAGCGACTCGATGACGCAGACAGTGACTCCGTCGAGACTCCGAGCAGTAGACCTGGCAGACGAAAGACAGTTCGTAAATTGGAGTTGAGTCGTCGAAAAACGAGGAAAGTTAACAATAATCTGGACGAAATGTTCAGAGAGAGATTTTTCAGCATGAGTGAAGGCTCGGGTGAGTTTGGATTTTTTTTTAGCCCGCGAAACTTTTCCATGGAATAAATAATTGAGAATCGTTTTTGTTCTACACTTTCAACAGGATTTTCGCAAAACATGTCAGCCAGAAGATCCACCAAAGCATTCAGAGCATTCGCAGCTCGACGCAACACGGTAATTGAAGAAAGAAAGAAGTCGCAAGCCAGTATGATGGGTGAGAAGTGGGATGACGGTTTGAGCATGCAACCAGGACCGTCGAGGAACAGTCAGGTTTTCATGGGGGAAGGGTACGACCGACATCTTTTTGGCACCATCAACATAGCCTTCGAACCTGAGGAGAGTCACACCGAACCTCAACTTGAATTGAAGACGGGGATATTCTCGCGAATATAGCGCTGTTGAACTCAAAGTATTTGCATTCACAGTCAATCACTCAGCACTCACATGCGCTTTCGTAGACATAGGCTACACGTGATAGAAGGCTGACATTAACAGTTGTTCAACTGATTGTAATCACTGATTATGTATATTTATCTATAATAAACCTCGAGTTTCGCATTCATGGCGATGATATTGTGATATTCAGTAAATTAACATCGAATCAAGGAACTGGATCTTCACGGTCGCGAACTACGGCGAAGTCTGTGGAATTTAGACGGATCGGTTACAGTCAGCTTCACTAATAAAGTATTCCATAAATTGTCCTTGAACTGCGAGCACGCAAAGTCCCATCGCAGATATTACGGTCGACACTTAACGAAGGCACATCAGATGCGATCAATTCGATCAAGAATTCTGTTGAACTAGCATCATTGGTAAGTTGCTCCAACAGTGTTTCTCTAGCTTGATTGTTAACCCGGAGTGTGTAAGCAGCTGCTAGTTCTTAATCAGCGATTCTACCGACGACTTTGCACCGAGGATATCCTTGGGTTCTGTTTAGTCCGGAGGTGATTCGAGCTGCTCATTCTCAAATCTGTTAAATTCGAAGTAGTGTGAGAACAAAGTTCAGAGTTGGGGGCAGAGTTGGGGCAACAGAGCAGTCCACTTTTGAAAGATAAGCCGCGTCAATTTGTTTTAGTGTTAGTGGTTGAGCTTGTGGTGTCATAAACACTCAAGCGCGTGTGCTACTGTATTTTGTTAGCGGTCTCACTTTTTTTTTCAACTACAATTAATCCAGCGATCTAATTTTCAATAAAATATGAGGAAATCGGTCGTTTGACAGTTCAAATACTTATTTCATCTAAGACACTGAAAGTGAGCTGGAAGCGCTGGAGATCTTATGTCAAGCTTTCAATATTTCCCAGTCTGTACATGCTGAACAAGAATTATTATTGAATTCAAGAGGAACGTGTTGGGGTTGTAACATTACGTATACTAATAATATAAGGTCAATACAAGAGGAAGATTTATTACGTATATTCTCCAGGTTTTCTGAATTTCTTCTGCGACTGTTGTTTTTTGATGTAAAATCATCCTTCAACAAAAAAATCGCGTTTTATAACGTAGCTCAGGTCTGATGACAACTACTATTATTAGACTTGAGGAAACTCTCCCGTAATGAATAAAATGTTTAATCTAGGCTCCTTGTAAACAAACATTCTGCAAAGCGTTCGTTGTGCCATTAGATAAGGAAGTGTTGAAACATCACTTAAGAGGCTTGTATAAGTTAAGCCTGTAGGCATTGAGTAAACATACAGGATGTCCGTACAGCAGCACAAGCTTGGGTGCAGACTTGGACATTTTTTGGAATCAGACGCATATTTTCCTCAACGGAGAAGCCCTCGTTGCAGAAGATCCACCGTGACGTCGATATGGACAATCGAGTGAAACACAGTCTGAAAAGTCCTGAGGAGACTTCTAATTTCCTGACCTCTCTAGTTTTCGGGTAAGGTATTAATTTTGAATTGTCGAACGTAAGTGGAGCTAGTTTGAGTCAACATGTCGCGATAATCGGTATCTTTCTTCGTCAAATAAAAATAGGTGGACCATACCGATTTTCTGGAAAGGCGCGAGACGAGAATTGGAAGTTACAGATTTATACGACCCCTTGAAATCCAACGAATCCGAGCGTCTCGGTGATCGTCTAGAGAGGTAAGATATGACCACATCTCAAATTATTACACACATTTCTTATCGCATTATGACAATGTGTAGGGAATGGAAAAAGGAATTGGCGAAGGCAGACAGTGAATTTGAGCTGACTAAAGACAGGAAAAGGACAAGAACTGCGGAGCCGAGTCTGGCGAGGGCTCTGCTCCGGGTATTCTGGGTTCCCTACATGTTACAAGGACTTCTTCTGATGATCCAGTTAGTAACATTCCACATTATGCAGCCAATACTCCAAGGATGGATGGTCTCCTTCTTTAATGCAAGCCCAGACGATAAGTCCCAAAACGAAGTTCTTCTTCATGCTGGTATCCTTATTATCGCCACTCTCGGAGTGATATTCATCAATCAGCATTACTACCTGCGTTGCCAGGAAATCGGAATGCGTGCCAGGGTCGCCTGCTGCTCATTGATATACCGCAAAGTAAGGATGGGTCACTTGGAGTCTTTAATCATTCGATCCACTTAGGAGATGGCGATTCATCGTACAGTGTTGGAATTGTGAAATGTTTAAGGTGTTACGACTTGATCAGGCCGTAGTGAGCAACACGGCTGCTGGGCAAGTCGCTAATTTGATGAGTAACGACGTCGCCAGGTTTGATTTGGTTCCCGTGTATCTTCATGGCATTTGGATAATGCCGATTCAGGTGATAACTTATGATATTTGGTTTATAAATCTATTCTAGTTGCGTGAACTGATCTAGAAAATGATTTCACCTGCTCAATGTTTGTCTAGTGTTGCACTTGCAGTGTGATTTCGGTAGCAACCATGCGGCGTGATTGTTGAATGTATTCGAGATCTATTTGTTTACTATAGGTAGTAGTGGTAGGGTACGTGATGTGGCAATCTGTTGGTATAGCTACTTTGGTAGGAATCGGATCAATGTTGATACAGTGCATCCCAGTTCAAGTATACCTGAGTACGGTTAGCGCAACGTTGAGATCTAAAATCGCGGTGAAAACGGATGAACGAGTGCAGCTGATGAGCGAACTCATTTCTGGAATACAGGTAGATACTGACGTTTTTATGAGAACGACGAAGACGTTGATTCATGTGGTGAAAATGATATATGCTAAACAGGATAATCCAATAACAGGTCGTGAAGATGTACGCCTGGGAAAAACCATTCGAGATGATGGCGTCGAAGGTTCGTGCCCTGGAAATCAAGCTGATCGGCTACACGTCATATATCAGGGGTTTTTATTTGAGCATGACGGTGTATTCCGAGAGAGTTACTCTTTACTTGACGTTGATAACTTTTGTGCTGATGGGGAACCCTCTGACTGCAGAAAGCACATTCGTGCTTGCAAGTCTGTTCAACAAACTGCAAATCACATGTGCGATTCTGTTCCCACAAGCAGTCATCATGGCTGGCGAGGCTAAAGTGTCACTGGACAGATTAACGGTCAGTTATATACGATATTCTCTCTTCTTCACAATCGATTAGCCGGCGAAAATAACCTTATGGGAACTTCGATCGATTTATTTCAGGAATTCTTGCTCTTGGACGAAGTAAAACGTGTTGAAAACCAGGTGCCAGTTGAAACTGGAAGTCTTGAGATTACTGAAAAGCCCAGAGCAAATCAACAACTGGAATACGGCGTTAGGATTGAGATGGTCAAAGTCGCAGCGAACTGGGTTTTCGGTCAGCTTCCGCCCACCTTGTGCGAAGTTTCGATCGAGGTGCGCAATAAATCGCTGTGTGCCGTCGTGGGGTCTGTCGCCTCCGGAAAGTCTTCGTTGCTCCACCTTTTGCTAGGCGAGTTGCCAGTGGGAGCTGGAAGACTGTCCTTATTCACTGGCGAAAACAACCAGACCAAAATCACTCAAAGCGATATACGCATCTCCTATTCTAGTCAAGATCCCTGGCTCTTCTCCGCCTCCGTTCGCGACAACATTCTCTTTGGTCAACCGTACAACGAGACCAGATATCAAGAGGTATTTCTCCATCGGATTCAACGTTATATTATATATGTCTGTATGCACATCTGTGTACAATACTGGATGGAGAGTTTCCAACTATCGTAGTATCTGTGAAATGCGTTCCAGGTTCTATATTGAACCGCTTCGTCATCTCTGAGAATTGTGAATATTGTCTACAGGTGACCAGAGTGTGTGCGTTGCACAAGGATTTCGAACAGCTTCCTCACGGCGACCTGAGTTTCGTCGGCGAAAGAGGAGCGTCTTTGTCGGGCGGCCAAAGAGCAAGAGTGAATCTTGCTAGAGCTGTTTACCGAGACGCCGAAGTCTACTTACTGGACGATCCTCTCAGCGCAGTGGATGCGCACGTGGGTCGCCACTTGTTCGAGGAGTGCATCACCGGCTTCCTGAAGGACAAGACTCGGATCCTTGTCACTCACCAGCTGCAATATCTTCCGCACGCCGACACAATTATCCTTCTGAATCGCGTGAGTATCGAGCATAGTCTTCATCCGCACCCTAGACTCTGAATACCATAAGGTCTTCTTGCCATGGTCTTGTTTCTATTTGGTTTCAGGGAGCCGTTGAATCCCAGGGCACGTACGAAGAGCTCGTCGAATCAAATTTGCAATTTCCATCTACGGAAATGGAGGAAACTGATGGAGTCGATGACGCAATGGAAAATCATGAGAACCTTGAATTGATGGTGAGAGTCGTCGCACACTGGTATACAAAATGACTCGGCTAATCGATCGGTCTTGCTTCAATGGTAGATTGTCTTTCGAGATTCAGACAGTCAAGTTTTGTTTCCAGACCGTACCTCAACATGCGGATGACAAGGTTCCTCTATCTAGAGGAGATGATGATAGCGAAGGATACATAGATGTTGATGACGAACAGATCGCGAAAGGTGTAATGTCGAACGAGGTTTACTGGGGTTACTTTTTGGCCGGCGGCAACCTGTGCGTGATAGTTATTCTCGTGTCGATATTCATAGCTGCGCAAGCAGCAGCTAGCGGAACTGATTACTGGATCACGTACTGGACCAATCAAGAAGCCACGCGAAGTGCGATGCAGAACAAAGAGATCAATAACAAGACTGACCATTTGGACAGTGATTCTCCAGTGTCTGAATCGTTTTGGTTCGATGAATTGGGATTCTTTCATCCGAATACAGCAATTTACGTATACACCTTTTGTATCGTCAGCTGTGTCACCCTTATCTCCGTCCGGAACATGCTCTTCATGAAAATATGCATGAACGCCAGTCGCAACATACACAACTCTATGTTCGCAAATCTTCTACGAGCAACTATGAGATTCTTCAACACTAATCCATCCGGTTCGTTCAACGACTTCGACTCTACTTCTACATTCTGGTCCAGTTTGATTGATGGTCTCAGTTTTGTTATCCTTACGCAGGAAGAATTCTGAATCGATTCTCGAAGGATGTCGGCGTGATGGACGAGTTTCTGCCTAAAGTGATGCTAGAAACTCTTCAAATATTTTCCGTCGGGATAGGAATCCTTCTGATGGTCGTCATCGTCAACCACTGGATGGTGATTCCGATGGTCTTGATCTGCGGATCTTTTTACGTCATAAGACTTAACTACCTGAAAACGGCTCAGGGTATCAAACGTCTCGAAGGCATCAGTGAGTAGATCTTCCAGCATGGCTATTGACTATCCTGTAACTATTTGCGAGCATTATTTCGCGAACTGACGATGACTAATTTCAGCAAAGAGTCCCGTATTTTCCCACGTCAGCTCAACGCTTGATGGGTTGACAACGATACGAAGCAGAGGAGTTGAAGTCGAAGAATTGCTGCGGAAAGAATTCGACAGCCATCAAGATGCTCACACTAGTGCCTGGTATCTATGCATCGCTACTGCGACTTTTTTCGGATTTATTCTGGATATTATTTCATGCTGTTTCATCGCTTGCGTTTGCTACTCATTGATCCTCGTGGACAATGGTTGGTATTTATTGACTCCAAACAGCTGTGTCACGTTGAAACATTGATGTAAAAAGTAGGTCACGTTGATTT
This sequence comes from Euura saliciscinereae, assembly GCA_018420115.1. Taxonomy (NCBI): domain Eukaryota; kingdom Metazoa; phylum Arthropoda; class Insecta; order Hymenoptera; family Tenthredinidae; genus Euura; species Euura saliciscinereae. The sequence continues at coordinate 103,899 of JAFFZH010013153.1, forward strand.
TCAGAAAACACTTTCGGAGGATCAGCCGGTCTTGCCATTTCTCAATCATTGATCTTGATTGGAATGGTCCAGTATGGAATCAGGCAGAGTGCCGAAGTAGTTGCTCAGATGACAGCCGTAGAAAGAGTCCTGCAGTATACCAACTTGCCCAAGGAGGGACCATTCACTTCCGAGAATCCTCCTCCACCCACGTGGCCTTCCAAGGGTCGTTTGATATTCAGGGACGTGACCATGAGATACGCCGACAACAAACCACCAGTATTGAAGGTAAACTTAATGATTTTGCTACTGCTTGAGCTTTTACTGTAAACAAATGCGCAAATCATCTAACTTTTTTCGTTTGATCACAGAGTCTGAATCTCAGCATCAACCCTGGCTGGAAGATCGGTATCGTCGGAAGAACCGGGGCCGGAAAATCCTCCCTCATCTCCGCGCTGTTTCGCTTGACCGGAGATGAACTTGACGGCGAAATAGTGTTGGATGGGATCGATACGAAGTCGATAGGGTTGCACGAGTTGCGTTCCTGCATTGCTATCATCCCACAAGAGCCGATCCTGTTCTCAGAAAGTCTGCGCTACAACTTGGACCCCTTCGAACAATACTCGGATATAGAGCTCTGGGAGATCCTCCGGGAAGTTGAACTCCGTGACGCTGTCCCATCCCTCGACTTTCGGGTCGCCGGCGGTGGAGCCAATTTCAGTGTCGGTCAGCGGCAACTCATCTGCCTGGCAAGAGCCATTCTCGGGAACAATCGGATCCTCGTCCTCGACGAAGCCACCGCCAACGTTGATCGACAGTGAGTGGGGATCATTCGCTGATTAACCCGAGACTCTAGTCAACGTCGTTACTTAATTAACGTGATGATTTATCTTTCAGAACTGATGCCCTGATCCAGAACACGATAAAACGAAGGTTCAGTGACTGCACGGTATTGACGATAGCTCATCGTTTGAACACAATAATGGATTGCGATCGAGTGCTGGTCATGGGGGCAGGTTGTGCTTTGGTATGTGGTTGATCGAATGAATTATTATCTACCAAAAATATTCCATAATGCAGTAATAGTGATCTTTATAAAGTGGTGTTTCTTTTTTAATTCGTGAACAGGAATTCGATCACCCTCACCTACTGTTGAAAAACCCAGACGGCCAGTTCTCTCAAATGTTACAACAGACTGGGAAAGCTATGGCGGAAAAATTGGCAGAAATATCAGAGATCGCCTACGCGCAGAGCCTAGGATTCCAAGAAGAGTCAACTGATACCGTGACTGCTACTGAGAATCCAGTGGTAACGCGTCCGTAACGAGTTACACGCGAAACCATCTTCTAGTGTTCGGCGAAGACAAGCAGTCGATTTGGGCGACCTTATATCGAGGTCAAATTGTCATCCACGCTAATATCAAGAAGTTTGCAGTGAAAAAAAAAATTATTATCGAATAAAACTTGACTCTTTCAAATGTAATATTCATTTCGCCATATTATACAGGGTGACCCAGAACTCCAGGGCCAAAGAGAAAAGGTGAATTCCTCGTTAAATTCTGAGACGAAAGTTCCTTTTCGGAAACTTCGTCAGATCAAC